>VDFB02330277.1:0-35013 GCA_007258455.2 Sequoia sempervirens
ATTCCATGGGAGTTTCCTGGGTGTCGATGCTTGGCTGCCCCGTATAAGTGAGTGTCGTGGAGGGGAGCTAGTGGGGTCAAGCATCTAACCATTCACTAAAGATAAGCATAGCTAGACTTTTCCAAGTGGGGATTCAACAAATATTGTCTTACACATCCATAGGGTTTGTACTTGTCTTGGTTTGAAAACATAGTGTTGTATTCGAAAACATTTGCAAACAAATATCATTCAAAATTTCAAACCATTTTGGAGATAAATGCCATTGACTCAATCCATATGTTATTGCTTTCCCTTGGGATTCACATCCTTAGAGGTTTCTAAACATCGGATTATATCTCAATTTATCTCCCTAAGTAAACAACAGGAAACCCTTGCCTTAAGTTCATTATATTTCCACATAACATATCTTGTGGAGTTTGAAGAAATTAAGACATTAGACATCTTAGTTTGAAAACTTAATCAAAGAAAGTGCTTTTGGTAAAATAAATCCAATAAGAAAAGCTAAGAAAAATGAATATTCATGTGTGATTGGAGACTCACAAATCCCAAAGCAAAAATCATTGGAAATCCAAAAATGAATGTTCAAATGAAATCATTTCTTGGTTACAAAGGTTTTTAGGAAGCATTTGCATGCTCTTCAATAACTAGGTCTAGGAAAACAATGTGTCTTTTTAGGTTCACTTAGGGATAAAAAACAAATCAAACCTCTTTCATCCATCTTTCAAAATGTCAAATCCATCTCACAAATCATCTTTTGTAAAATCTTGAAATCATCCTTGATACTAGGATTTGTGGTAAAATCAAAAATCATCCAAAACATTGAGACCATATCCTTGAAAACATTACCAAAATCACCTTTGGCTAGGAATGTGTAAATGAATCCTTTTGCATATCCTTAGTCAAAGTTATCCAAATAATCTTGCCTAGCTTAGCATATGTAGATGAATCCTTCTCCATATCCTTAGCAAAAGCTATCATCTTGTTTGAATAGGTGTGGGTAGATGCATCCTTCTCCTCACACACATTCAAATAGTCATTCTTTGAACAAATCCATCCCTTAGATCATTATCAAACATCTTAGGGTCCTTTTGCTCAAAAATCAAAACAAAATCAAAATCAAAGTCAAGGACAAAATCCCAAATCCGAAATCCAATCAAATCCAAGTCCTAAAGCCCAGTGTCTCATTCAAGACTTATCAAAAGCCAAAACATTCATATCATTCATCATCATATCATCACCTTTGATCCCCAAAAAGCATCCTAAAACTTTCACTTTGGGACATAAAATAGAGATTAATCCAAAGAGTCAAGAGTATGAAAGCCAATAAAGAAACACTTGCTTCAAGTGATCTTAGCCAAACCACTCCTGAAATGAATCCTATTGGGGATGGAAATCTCACAATTAGCCTTCCAACATCATCGCAAAACCCACAAGAGGAAACCCAAGGGGAGGATCTTACCTTTGGAATGTCTCACGAAGAAATAGTTGAAATGCTCCAAAATCTAGACAACTATAGAATCATCAACATCATGATGAAACTTAACCATTCGTTATACATGCTTGAACTAGCAAAACAAGGGGCCAAGTTGCCCTCAAATTTTGATGTGAGCACTATAGTAGAGACATCTTTTCCACCAATATCATCCACCATCCCCATTTCATCTACACCCCCATCTCAAAATGTCATGGAAAATATCCCACAAATCACAACATCATTTGCTCCAACTCAACCCAACGTTAACAAGGGAAACACATTTCTCAATACTCTTCAATCACATCCCCTTGTTAATAATCAAAACTTGGATGCAAACACCACATTGGAACAAAACATACCCCATAATCCATTACAAAAAAATGTTCCTCTCACTTGACATTATGACCCATCATCAACATCTTTTCACAGAGCACCTCAAATTCCCCTCCTCACAAATTCACAAGAGGAGGGAGACATGTTCGGACCAGGGGGTATTTTCAACACCACAACAATCTCGCAAGGATTCACTCCCCTTACATTTCCACCTCTCCCACCATCACCATTGTCATCTACACCACTCCTTGGTTTAGGGCTTCCCCCTCTACTGAGTATCAATCAAAACATTTTTCCAAATGCTCAAAACTTATTGTTGACATCACAACAACAAATGACAAACACACAAACAATGGCAACATCATCAAAAACCCCCACAACATTGCAAAGCATGGTCTCTCAAGGGCCAATCACATCAACAACAACATCCACCAATCACGTAATCAACACGACAACACCATCCACCAACCAAATAATCAACACAACATCATCATCTACCACCATACCAAAACCACCACCACCCCCACCACCACCAACATTCACCACATCAAACTAATTCGACGCAGCATTACAAGCCACTTTTCAAAGAGGATACCAACAAGTGCATAAATAAAAAGTCGTGCAACAAGCTAGCTCAAGCTGCACAAGTTGTCAAAGCTACACAAGCCGCATTACAAGCACAACAAGCACAAAAAGCCCAAGATTTATTGCAACAACAACAAGCCACCCAAGCCACACAAGTATTACAAGTACAAAGGGTCACTCAAGCACAACTTCTTGCACAAGTAGCGCAAATGCAAGCATATCAGCAAGCACTAAAGCAATACCAAGAGTAGCAAGAAGTAGCAGAATTGGCAGCCCAACAACAAGTGTTGTGGGAACAACAACAAGTAGAACAACAAGCGTTGTTAGAACAACAACAAGAGCAGCAGCAAGCACAACAACAACCATTGTTGGAACAATAGCAAGTGCAACAACAAGAACAAATTCTAACGCAACAACAACAAGATCAACAACAAGCATTGTTCATCCAAAAGCAAGTAAAATCCTACTTCTCCCACCACAACATATTGATACCATTGAACAATGCACCAACCAACCCATCCATCCAAACCACAATTGCAACACCTCAAAACACATTCATCCCACCCCATGATCCCCAAAATGATGTGATGATACAACTCAGGTTGCTCTCGCAACAAGTGCTTGACCTTCAATCAAGGTGGAAAACCAAAACGCAAAGCAACTTGTGTCCCTATCCATTTGATAGGAGCCTAGACATGAAACCATTCCCTAAGGGATTTGAAATCCCCAAATTTGACAAATATCAAGGGATGGGAAACCCTGAAGATCACATCAAGGAATTCCAGGTTCATTGTATGGAGGTCGCATATGACAATACTTATTTGATGCGGCTATTCCCTAGGAGCTTAGCAGGCAATGCTATAGAATGGTTCTCTCGCTTACCTTCAGGAAATAGGACATTCAAAGAAATTAGAGATGCATTCATTAAGAATTATGCATGCAACATTGCAATGGATGTTAGTCTTGAAGAACTATATGCTCTGAAACAAGGAAAGAATGAATCTTTCACTTCATTCTTTCAACGATGGCGATCCAAGGACAATCAGAGCAAATGGACCATGCCAAAAGAACAAGTCTACACAATCATAGCCAACCTTGAAAGTTGCCTATCATTCCATCTCAAAGTTCAGGGTATCACTACATATGAACAATTGATCTCCAAGGCGCTTAGAATTGAAAGAGCCCTTGCTACTCAACCCGCTGAATCAATGTCATATCACAAACCTCAAAATAGCCGCCCATCATCTAATTACAATGATAAACCTCATACATGGGGGAGAAACAAGAACATCACTAATGATGGCATCGTCAATGCCAAGGTGGTCATTAGTGGTTCGCATCAACACACACCTACACAACAAATCCAAACACCACATCAAAACACTCATCACACAATGCATCAATCCAACAATAATCCCACAATCAATAACCTCAATGACCAAAGAGGACCACCTAAATGCAAAACATACCCCAAATGAAAATACACTACTTTGGGGGAACCACTTGAGGACATCATGAAAAAGCTAATCAACGAAAAACTCATCCAAGCTCCTACATTTGAGAATTATCAAGAACATGATGTCAAACCTCCTTGGTACAATGAAAATCAACTGTGTGAGTTCCACAAAATCAAATGCCACACCACAAAAAATTGTATGAGACTCAAGAACATCATCCAAGATCTCATCAACAAAAGAATTATAAATGTGGAAACACCTACTGGGAATCAAGATCTTAAAATCTACACGAATCTGATGTCGAATCATGGCAACAAAGGGAATAACAAGGATAAAGGAAAAGGTAGCGTAAATCATGTATACGAAACAGTTGTTGCCTCCCTAAATGAAGACTGGATGGTCATCACCATCAAGGGCGCTCATGCCAAAGACTATGGAGTCATCGCAGGATCATCCCAACCCAATAGAGTTCCTACATCAAGAGTCGTTCCATATAGCTACAATATTGTAGACCAACTCAAAAGAATGCGAGCACACATCTCTATGATGGAGTTGTTAAAAATCTCATCAGTGCATAAAAAGATCCTCGAGGAATCATTAGCCTCATCTACCGTCCCCACAGACCTCGATGTGGAACAATTCCAAGCTATGGTTGAAAACATCATAACACCTAATCTCCTTACATTTTCTGACCAAGATTTCCCTGCCCAATAATCTCACAACCGTGCACTTCACTTGGAAGTCATTGTAAACAAAATAAAAATCAAAAGGGTCTTGGTGGATGGACGTGTAGGTTTGAACATCCATTCTCTTAGCCTCATCAAGCAGTTGAAAATATCAGAAGATTCCATCAACAAAGGAAAGGGCATCACAATTAGAGCATATGATGACCAAGAAAGATTATCTTAGGGAACAATTAAGCTCCCTATCCAAGTAGGGCCAACACTCATGTAAACCACATGTCAGGTCTTGGACCTCGAATTGCCATACAATATGCCCCTGGGACACCCATGGATTCATGCGATGAAAGCCGTAGCATCAACCTTCCACCAATGTGTGAAATTCACACATAATGGACAAGAAGTTACCATTCATGGAGATCCTAAGCCTTTTTCATACTGCAAGAACCTTGAAGCCAAATATTACAAAATCCCACAAGTGCTGAAAAATGATGAGGGCCCATCCACATCATACATCGATCCTGCCACTCTCACGTCCACTTTTGTGAAAAAGACACCTGCCATTCCCACCATATCCGATATCAAGCTCATCATCCAGGAGGAGGGTTGTGGAAGTTATAGGCTCCCTAACAATGCTTTTGTGATAGGAGAGTTACCACAATCTCCAAGATCACGAGGACGCCCACAAGAAAATCAAGCTCCCACATCACAAACCTATCCTATAAATTATCCTGAATTCACAAGATGGGGAGACCTTGGCCATGAGGTAATTGAAGTAGATCCATCAAACATGTTGTATCAAGATGAAATACTGGCAGCTATTTTTCTGATGGATGAAAGAAGCAAAGGCCTACACATGATGCTTGTGATGGGCTATGACCACAATCAGAGATTGGGACAAAATGACAATGGGCTCATAATACCTATTATGCCAAAGATGCGATCCATAACAAATCTTGGTCTTGGATGTGCCACTCTAAGAATAACCATATGTGGCCAAAGTCCTTTAGTTAGAATAGTTAATGTCTCTCCTTATCCAGTAATAGTACAACTACACTCACCAATAGTCACAGGTAGAGACACACATAATTTTATAAGTGAGCCCTACATTAGTAGTGATGATGAAGATACCTTATCCAACCTACCTAGGTTATTCGAAGATACCACCTTATGTATGATTAATACCATATCCTTTGAACCGGATAGTCAAAATCACGAGATCCACTTAGTGTACCCCCAACTGATTGACTATGACCAATGAGGACCACCAGTTCTCGATACATTCAAAAATGATGAGGCACTCTCAGAATTCATGGGATTGAGGGATAACATTCTAGATGGAGATCACAAGGTAGGATTCATAATGGAGTTGGACACACACGCCTATTATGGGGAAACGATTGAATCCTTCAGTTGCAAAAGTGAGAAACTAAGAATCATATCTAAGTCCTTGAGTGAAAACCACACCATGGAACTCTCTGACAAGAAAATCATAAAAAGAAAGGACGTATCCAATGGTGATAACCTTTCTGAGGCACCTAAGGATGAAGGATTCAATCTTCCCTTAAGAGCTATTCATCAAGAGAAGTCAGCAGTCTTTGCCAAAAAATGCAACCCAATCAACCTAGGAACATAGGAGACCCCACATATCACATTCTATGCGGAATCACTATTATCAGAAGAGCAAGAACTCCTAGCAGCATTCCTAAGGGAAAGACAAATAAACTTTTCATGGAGTTATGTTGATATGATAGGACTTGATCCAAATACTGTGGTCCACCACCTAGCAGTGTATCCAGATGCAAAACTTGTTAGACAAAAGCTTCAAAAAATGCATCCTCAAATTGCTTTGTTAGTAAAAATGGAGCTCAAAAAGCTATTAGATGCGGGATTCATTCGACCAATTGATTATCCAGAATGGGTATCGAACTTGGTACCTGTTTCAAAACCTGATGGAGCTATTAGAATCTGTACAGATTTTAGAGATTTGAACAAAGCATGTCCCAAGGAAGACTTTCCACTTCCCAATATCGATATGATAGTGGACATGACAGTAGGGCATGATATGCTATCACTAATGGATGGATTTTCAGGATACAACCAGATTATGATACCAAAAGAAGACCAACACAAGATAGCTTTTGCTTGTCTGTGGGGGACCTATTGTTGGAACATGATGCCATTTAGCCTAAATAATGCAGGAGCAACATATCAACGAGCCATGACATTGATCTTCCATGACATGATTCACAAGATAGTTGAAGACTATGTCGACGACATCCTAGCTAAATCAAGAAAAAGAAAAGATCATATAGCAACCTTAAGTGCATCTTTGATAGATTGGAGGAATACACTGTCAAACTAAATCCCAAGAACTGTGTCTTTGGCGTACAATTAGGTAAATTGTTAGGATACATAGTGTCTATGAGGGGTATCGAAGTGGATCTACCAAAATTCAAATCAATCCTTGAGATGGAAGCACCAAGGAACTTAAAGCAACCGAGAGGCCTCCAAGGCAGACTCCAATCCATTAGAAGGTTCATAGTACAATTGGCAGACAAGTAGAACCCATATTCCCACCTATTCCAAGGAAGGGAGATGAGACAGAAGACTGATCCATTGATCTGGCCTTATGATGAAAATGGAATGGAGAGGGCCATCTACTATATCATTGGGACAATGGTGGGTCATGAGCTAAATTACTCATTCATTGAGAAAGCATGCCTCGCAGTAGTGTTTGCATCCCAAAAATTCAGACACTACATGTTGGCACACAAGATCAAGCTTATTTCCAAAATTTATCCCCTTAAATATCTCTTATCAAAGGCAATGTTAACTAGTAGAATGGAAAAATGGGTAATGATACTGTCAGAGTATGACATTGAGTATATAGAGAGGAAAGCAATCAAGGGACAAGTTATTGTAGATCAACTAGCAGAGGTACCTATCTATGCGGAGAATCCTCTTGTATATGAATTTCTAGATTAATCCATCTTTAACCTCAACGTAGTGGACCACAAGAAACTATACTTCGATGGTTCATACACACAACATGGCTCAGGAGCTAGTGTCTTCTTCATCACTCCACAAGGGGATTGCATACCGAAGTCATACAAATTGGCATTTCCTTGCACCAACATCGTGGAATATGAGGCTTTGACTATAGGTCTCAAGATAGTAGTACAATGGAATATCATAGCTCTCAAGGTATATGGAGACTCTCAGTTGATCATAAATCAAGCTAATAATGAATATCATAGAAAGGATGACAAGCTAACCCCATATAAGAAATTGGTGGAGACTCTAAAGGAATCCTTCATCGACATAACATTTAAGCAGATTCCAAGAACCAACAACAGAGCCGCTGACGCCATGGCTACAATTGGGTCTCTAGTAGACATCCCTCACAATGTGCCAAAATACGAATTTCTAATCGAGCAGCTTCTCATTCCCACATTCGAGGTACTAGAATCAGAATATGTGTGTCAAATCATTGGTCCTGGCGATCCTTGGTATCATGACATCTACACATATCTTTGCATAGGTGTCATACCCACTGACCTACCATCGAGCCTAAAATGAACCTTTATCAAAAAGGCATCCGTGATTTGTCATCCTAGGTGATACCTTATACCCCAGAAGCCACAGAGGGTACTTACCGCATTGCTCCAAATGTTGAGAAGGCATTAACCGCTTCCCAACCAAGGTTCATAATCTGTGATCTATGGCCTCAAGACTCGCTGCATCAACCATAGCCACAAACCTTGAGGTCAGTGTCGGCTGGCCCACAATGGAGGAGAAGCACATGATCATGCTACAGTGCGTTTACAATGTCAGCAGACAGACCCTTATCCATGCTCCAAATTTCAAGAGTTTCAATTGGATTGTCACACCATGGCTCCTTTTAGTAGTGGGGACTTGATCTCACGGGGGAAAAATCCACCCACCTCATCCAATGGCTACAAATTCATTATATAATCAAGAATTAAGTACTGCCAAAGTGGTGGAAGCCATACCCATGATATATATCATCGGGAAGAAATTCAAAATTCATTCTAACTATCTCTATCTCGCTAATATAAGATCTACGCTTCATTATCTCGAGTAATGGGATACCCATTCAAGAACCTGGAGGTTCACGACTTGTGCGAGAAATTCAAAATCTAGCATTGCTTCTCCACTCTGTACTATCCCCAAGGCAATGGCCAAGTAGAAGCCATGAACAAAACCATCCTCAAAATCCTCAAGAAAATAGTCAATGATGCAGATCGTGACTGGCATCTGTAGCTTAATCCCACCCTCTAGGCTTATCGAACCAACATCCGCACATCCACTGGAACCACCCCATTCTCCTTGGTCTATGGATCAGAGGCTATACTCCCCATTGAGATCGAGTTCCCATCCCTCATAATATCACTGCAAAATCTCATCACTGATAAAGAATATTGGGTTTCAAGACTAAATGAGCTGGAGTTACTGGATGAGAGAAGGATCGATGCTTTGAATCACTTACAAGGCTATCAAAATAGACTCAAATGAAGCTACAATAAGAGGATCAGAAGCAAGACTTTCCAAGTTGGATAACTAGTCTTAAAAGAAAATTAGAAGAATCTCCCAAATCCCAGCAACAAAGGAAAGCTTGAACCCAATTGGTTAGGGCCTTTCATCATCACAGCAAGCTATAAATCAGGGGCATATCAACTATCAACACCTGAAGGGGAATCTCTATAGGATCCCATGAATAGCTCCCATCTCAAAAAGTTTTATGCCTAATTCTTTCAAGGTATAGAACCAAAAAATCCAAAAAAAATTTAGAAAAAGTCTTGAAGAAATGGTTACTTCGGCAAAAACCTGGTAAACAGGCATCTTGGTAACAACACAAAAAAATCAAAAAAGCAAAAAATCCAAAAAAATCATAAAAAGGATAAAAAATAGTAAAGAGAAAAATCGTCCTCTAGTGAAAACCACTTCGGTGGCACTTTGGGCAAGTACCTTGGTGAAAACCTGGCAAACAGATGCCTTGTGTAAATAAGCACTTTCCATCCACCAAGATCTTTATGGCTTGTTCTGCATCATCCCTCTGTTTTTCTCCCATCATCCATTGCATTCAGACCTCCATCACTCATCCACTCACATCCACACCATAGCTTGGTCCTATGTTCGTATCATGATCCCTCCTAGTACCACTCATCCCATCCTCAAGGATAGCTTGTCCTACCTTTATCAGAGTAGCCTATTACATCATGCTGGGGGCACGTTCTCATCAGATCAGATTCGTGTATGGTCTTAAAGTCCTCAAAATCAGAAAATCCAAAAACATTAGAAAATTAGAAAAGACCAAAAACATTAGAAAATCAAAAAATCCAAAAACATCAAAACATTAGAAAATCCAAAAACATCAAAAAAATTAGAAAATCCAAAAACATCAAAACATCAAAAAATCCAAAAACAGGTCAAAAAGTTATTCAAAAAGCCAAAAGCAAGGTCGTCTTGTCAAACTACATCATCTCTGAGCTTGAACATAGGGAAGGTTGATCTTTGATCATCCCTCGAGACATTTGGGTCAGTCCTGTAGGAGTACATCATAATAAACTAACATCTCATCATGTATTTCATCATCTGTAAATCGGTCAAGTCATCAATCGAACTACGTGGTCTCTGCATTTATAAAGTAGGCAAGGCTAATTTGTCGATCAGCCCCTGAGGCCCCTAGGATAGGTCTTTAGGTTAGTATCTTGGTCAAAATCTCAGAAAATCCCAAAAACATTGGAAAACATAAAATCAAAACATTTGTAAAACCTCAAAAAATACCAAAAACAACCTCAAAACATTGTAAGACATCAAAAACATCCAAATATTTGAAAAAATCCATCTGCCTCATCTCGCTTGCACCCGTAATAAACACCATTCATAATAAAGTGATCGTCATCCTCAACCTTTGGTGAAACAATGAGAAACAAGTCTAGCAAGTTAAAAGTAAATCTCAAAAGCGTCAAGTCTCAAGTCTCAGTCAGTACATAAACAAGTTGGTCAAGTCTTTGTGTCGATAGTCCATCATCCAAACAGTCCCATATCAATCATCTGATAACTTCATGTCGTAGGATGAATCCTTCCTACAAGGGGGCATTATTTATCAGAAAGAACACTTTGGATAAATGAAATGACGTGCTACCATCCACTAACATGTCCTAGGAAGAATCTTTCCTACAATGGGCATTATCTTTTCGCAATAAGTTTCAATTCTTATCCTTAAAAACACATTCCCTTTTGGTTAGTGGTATTGAAGAACATCAAATTATTTGTGTGTTTTATCTTTTTCTTTTGACTTATCTTATTACACTCATTCCAAGGACCTCTCAATAATATCCAAATGAAGGATTTAGAGAGATAGGAATGGGGAAATGATCTTTATCTTTTTGTCTGCTATGCTTGTTGGACGTTCTTTTAAAATAACTTGGTGAATACTTGCTTTGTTAGATATGAATGGAGGATGTTTTGGACAGCTTGTTGACTATTACATTGATTGGTTATACCTTTCCATGTTTTGGTTCAAGGTGTTTAAAACTTCTAAAGTGCATCCTAGCAAGGTTTCCATATGTCAGGTGTGAACAAGAATACTCCTATCTATTTGTCGAGTCAAAGTCCATCACACTAAGTACAACGCCATCCTGGTCCTTCATAGCTTGATGCATCGTGCTTAGGTGTGTTATCAAACATAAAGTAAGTGACCCTTTTAAAATCCTAATCCTTGGTAAGCAAATCATCCATCTATCATCATCATTTCTAATCATCATCTCTCATAATGTGGACTTGTGGGATCTTCTTGTCATATCTGATTTCCACACTAACATCATCCATCATGCATCCATTATGCATTCACCTTGGATCCATAAATCATCAGTATTTTGCATATCATCTCACATGCATAATCATCATCATAATATAGATCTGTTAGTCTAAGAATCTCATAAATCATCCATTGCATAATCACAGCACATCACATCATCAATCTCATCCATCTCGCATCATAAAATTATTTAAGTTGTTTAGGATAATATAGATTTGTTATTCTAAGCATCTTAAAACCATCTCATTTGCATCATTGTCCATAACCACCCATTTTGAACCTCTTTATCATTAGATCAACCCTCAAATTGAATATTTTCGCTCGATCTCTTGAGGGGGCAATGTACCAGTGTACTTTATGGTGGGGCATCCGAAAAATAAAAAAATTGAATTTTGATTGCGGAAAGTAATTCTTTGAACCAATGCAACAAGTACATTGCTTCAAAGAGGGGCAAAATGTAGACATGCAAAATTAACATTCTGCATTTGATTAGGTTCATTCATCAACTCAACTAAAATTCGCATTAGGTCCATTCATCGATTGATTAGATTCACCTTCATTCATTTATCAGATAATTTCATTAATCTCCATTTCCTAAGATCATTTATTTAAAATCAAGCAAACATTATCATCAACATTTTAATAAATCAAACATCCATTTAAATCAAATCCAAAATCATATTCCATCATTTTATGATTTAAATAAATCAAATATCAAAGTCTTAAAAGTCAACTCACCTAATTATCATTAAACTAACATAATCATCATTTATTTAATCTAACCATGATTAAATACTAATCTCACCCATTTGCATTCTCTAGATATCTCCACTTGCACAAATAAATCAATTTTATTGATTTATTAAAAATACCCATTTTCCCTCAACATGACAAGTTGATTTGTACCTCCAACATTGCATTTATTGATAATTTTCTTGTCCCCCTCTCAAAATTTATTGCAAAATTTGAATTCAAATTTTCGTTCTCATGGGCACTCTTCCCAAATTTTGCACATCCATTGGCCTATCATCACTTGACAAGTGGCCTATTCTCATTGGTGGATCTTTAGTCCCACATTCACCCTCTTGGCCAATCTCTCATCAAGAAAATCTATAAAAGAAGGCCTTAATCCTCATTCGTGGATCCACAACTCTCATACAAGGTTACTCTCTTGATTTGAGAACTCATCTTGCCCATCATCTTCATTGCATTTGCATCATCTTCAGATTTGATCAAGGATTGGGAAAGGGTCACTAGCACATGTGACACCAATCCACTATGGAATAGGTAACTTGTGGTTGCTTTCATAATACTTGTAGCTTTATTTCATCTTTTGTTGCATTTTTTAAGCATGTTTCAAGGTATTTCATAGGAGTGTTCTTGAAGGATTTGTAGATACTAACCCTTGTTTGAAGTTAGTGTTTGCAAATTTCAAAATCACACTCACACAAATAACTAAGAAAATCAAAGAGACATATAGAAGCAAGACAAGTACCTATTCCATATTGGATTGGTGTCAAATGTGCCAATGACCCTTTCCTAATCCTTGCTAAAACTCAAATGATGCAACACAATGATGATGAGAAAAATTAGTTCTCAAATTAAGAGAGTAACTTTACATGAGAGTGTAGATGGATTTGATGAAGAATCGGCCCTCTATTTAAAGATTTTCAAATTTGAAGAATACTCATAAGAGAGCAATGTGGGATAAAGATTGGACAAATGAGATGAGACCACTTGTCAACTTGTCATAGGTTGAGGAATGAGCAAGTTTTGGCCAATGTACCCAAAAGAGGGACATTCATATTTGAATTTGTGAAATAAATGTTGAGTGGGAAACATGAAATGGAGAAGTTATTGCAATGTTGGAAGGGACAAGTCAACTTTTCATCATTTTCAAACTTGAGGGAATATTCTATTTTTTATGCCAAGTTGAAAAAAAATAAGGATTTTAATAAATCAATAAATTGATTTATTTTTGCAAGTGGGAAAAGCTAGAGGATGTGATGGGTGGTTAGATTAGGTAAATTAGGATTAGATTAGCTTAGCTGATGATTAGTTGATTTTGACCCATTTGATTTGAATATTTGATTTATTTAAATCAAAAGGGATGGAAAATGCATGTTTTATTTATTTAATTAAAGGGATGATGCAAGACTTTGATTTATTTAATTTAAATGAATAGCCTTAGGAATGAATTAAATAGTCTTGATTTACTTGGAGAATGGATTTGCTATGTTTGATTAATTTAATGAGTGGATGAATATGAACTAAGTGCATAATGTTAATTTTGCATGTCTACAATAACCATAAAGCTTACCCTAACCCTAATCCTAACCTTAAACCTAATCCATATTCGTGATGATAACCCCACCCCTAATACTAACCCTAACCCTAATCCTAACCCTAATCCTATTCATGATGATAAACCTAACCCTAATCCTAACCCTAACACTAACCCTAACCATAATCCTATTCATGATGATAATCCTATTCGTAATGATAACCCTAACCCTAACTATAACCATAACCATAACCCTAACCCTAACCCTAATCCATATTCATGATGATAACCCTAACCCTAACCCTAACCATAACCATAACACTAATCATAACCCTAACCCTAACCATAACCATAACCATAACACTAATCATAACCCTAACCCTAATCCTATTCATGGTGATAAACCTAACCCTAATCCTATTCATGACGATAGTCCTATTCATGATGATAACCCTCACCTTAACCATAACCCTAACCCTAACCCTAACCCTAACCCTAACCTTAACCATAACCATAACCCTAACCCAAATCCCTATTTGTGATGATAAATCTATTTGTGATGATAACCCCAACCATAATCCCAATTTTAACTCTAACCCTAACCAAATTACTATATTTTATCATTTATAAACATGTCCCTAACAATAACCATAACCCTAACCCTAACACTAAGCGTAACCCTAATACTAACCATAAACCTAATCCATATTCATGATGATAAACCTATTTTTGATGATAACCCCAACCCTAATCCTAATTTTACCTCTAACCATAACCAAATTACTATATTTTATCATTTATAAACCTATCCCTAACCATAACCATTACCTTAACCCTAACAATAACCCTAATCCCTATTTGTGATGATAACCCCAACCCTAACCCTAACCCTAACCCTAAGCCTAACCTTAATCTTGACCCCTCATACCCTATCCCTAAACTTAATCCCAACCCTATCTCTAATCCCAACCTTAATGTTAGAGATAGGGTTAGGCTTAGGCTTAGAATTAGAGATAAATTTAGGATCAGGGTTGGGGTTTGTGTTAGGATTAGGGTTAGGGTTAAGGTTAGGGTTAGAGATCTAGGTCCATAATTAAGGTTACAGTTAGGGTTAGAGATATAGATAGAATTAGGATTAAGGTTATGATTAAGGTTGAAGTTAACAAAACTAATATATTTGATTGAGGTAAAATCCTAATAGCAAACCATAGAATTAGTAGAATTTTAATTTTGTAATCATTATATCTTTGTGAAATAATACCTTATTTTCCTAATTGAGAATAATTACACCCATAATATTATTGAAATTCTATTTTTATGCTTATAATTTTTCTATTTAAATATCTTTGTTGAAATTAACATGTGTAGTTTTCATTATTTTTCAAGCATATTTTTATAAATTATTAAGATTGTTCAAGAGGTTCTTACTTGCGAACTGAATCCAAATCCTCAATTCCCACACATTCTAATTTTGTATAATAAACAACATATACTACAACAATCTATTATATCATTTGAATTCAAATTATTTAAATATAAGTGCTTATTGCATATTGCATAGGAAAATAAGAGTAAAATCAATGATATCTACTATATATGATAAAAGAGGAGAGTCTCTTTAAAAAATCTAGCATGCGTAGTTTTCATTATTTTTCAAGCATATTTGTATAAATGATTATGATTGTACCTTGAGAGGTTCTTTCTTATGTATTGAATCCAAATCCTCAATTCACATATATTCTAACTTTGCATAATAAAAATAATGCACTACAACAATTAATTTTATCATCTGAATTCAAAATATTTAAATATAAGCACTTATTGCATAGGAATATGAGAGTAAAATCAATTAAATCTACTTTAGATGTTAAAAAAGGATGATGTCTCTTCAATAAAATACATCAATATATACAAACTTTATTTAATTAGGAACCTATCCAATGAGAAAATTTGTTTATAAATTAACCTACTAAATAGAAAAGTCCAAAATTGGATATATATTCTCTTAAAATAGAAGTTGTGATTTTTTTTATTATTATTATTTTTATCGCTTTCAATTCCATTATTCAAATTTAAATTGTATTAAACAATGATCCACTATCATAAAATTTGAACAACTTATTAAACATAAACTAGCATATATATATATTATTAATATATATAAAAACATCAAGAGATATCCTTCTTGAGGCATCTATTTCAATTTTACATGAGTAATTGATTAAAAAATAGACGCCACGACAAGGATATCATTCAAATTTTTATATATATTATTAATAGTAATATATATATGTTAGTCACATTGAATAAATTAATATATTTAGGGTTATGATTAGAGTTAGCATTTAGGATTAGGGTTTATATCATTGTTAGGGTTAGCATTAGGGTTAGCGTTTGGTTTAGATTTATTATTATAGTTAGGGTTAGGGTTTAGTGTTAAGGTTGGGTTTATGGTCATAGTTAGTGTGAGAATTATGTTAGGATTAGGGGTAGAATTATGGTTAGGGTTAGGGTTTGGATTATAACTATAACAGGTTTTAGGTTAGGAATAAGGCTTTGGTTAGTGTTAAGGGTAGGGTTGGAATTAATATTAAGGTTTGGATTACAATTATAATTAGGTGTAGGGTAAGGATTTATATTTAGTTAGGGCTATGGTTTGGGTTACAGTTAGGGTCAAAGTTAGGGTTAAGGTTAAGATTAACATTAGGGTTAGGATTTGGTTTATGCTTATGATTATGGTGAGGGTTAGGGTTTATACTTATGATTAGGGTTATAGTTAGTGTTAGGGTTTAGTGATATACATTGAATAAATTAATATAATTAGGGTTAAAATTTAGGGTTACAATTTATATATCACAGTTAGGGTTAGCATTATGGTTAAAGTTTATATCATGGTTAGGGTTAGCATTAGATTTAGGGTTAACCATTTAGGATTAGGGTTTAGTGTTAAGGTAAGTGTTAGCATTAGGTTTATGGTTAGGGTTAGAATTTTGTTCTATGGTTAGGATTATGTTTAGGGTTTACATTAATGATCAAGTTAGGGTAAGAATTATTGTTAGGGTGAGGAAATGGGTAGGATTGGGATTATTTTAACCCTAATATTGATGCTATCTCTAACCCTGAACCTAATCCTAAGCCTAATCATAATCATAATTATAACATAAACCCCTACCCAAATCCTAATCCTAATTCTATCTCTAACCCTAAGCCTTACCCTAACCCTAACACTAATTGCAACACTAATCCTAATTCTATCTCTAACCCTAATTCTAACTTTATCTTTAACCTTAACCCTAATCCTTACACTATCTCTAGTCCTAACCCTAATCCTAATTCTATCTTTAACCATAAACCTAATCTCAACTCTATCTCTAACCCTAACCTTGACCCTAATCTTAATTCTAACTCTAATCGTAACCCTAATCTTGACCCTATCTATAACCCAAACCCTATTCCTTACTCAAACACTAACCCTAATCCTACTTCTAACCCTAACCCTAATCCTAATTATATCTCTAATCTTAACCCTAATCCTGACCCTATATCTAAACCTAACCCTAATCCTTACTCAAACGCTAACCCTAATCCTTACTCAAACCCTAACCCTAATCCTAATTCTATCCCTAACCCTAACCCTAATCCTAACCCTAACCCTAATTTTATCTCTAATACAAACCCTAACCCTAATCTTAATTCTATCTCTAATATTGACCCTAATACTGACCCTATCTCTAACCCTAACCTTAACCCTAATCCTAATTTTATCCCTAGCCCTAACCCTAATACTAATCCTAACTCTATCCCTAATTCTATCCCTAACCCTAACCCTAATACTAATCCTAATTCTATCTCTAACCCTAATACTAATCCTAACCCTAGCCCTAATCCTTACACTATCTCTAAGCCTAAGCCTAAGCCTAATTTGAACACAAACCACAACACTAATCCTATTTCTATTTATATCACTAACCTAAACCAAAACCCTAATCCTAACCCTATTTCTAACCCTAACCCTAACCTTAATACTAACCTAATCCTAATTCTATCTCTAACCCTAACCCTAATCCCAATCTGAAACCTAACCCTAATTAATTTTTAAAGTTGACTCCATCATAGCCCTAAATCTAACCTTAACCCTAATTAAACTATCTTAAGTCTATTTGAACCCTAACCCTAATTGTGCGATAACCCTAACTCTAATTGAACTATAGCCCTAACTTTGAAAGGCATTGCTCCCCTCACAGAAACCTTGATCCTAATCCCAATTCTATCTCTAACCCAAACCCTAACCCTAATGTTGATTGTATCTCTAATTAATTTAATGTTGTATCTCTAACCCAACCCCAACTAATCCTAACCCCAACACTAATTCTCTCTCTAATTGTAACCTAACCTAATATTCACTGTATCTCTAACCAAAACCCTAAACCTAATTCTATCTCTAACCCTAACACTTACCTAATATTTACCCTATCTCTAATCATCACCCTAATCATAACCCTATTTGTAATGCTAACCCCAACCCTAATCCTAATTTATCTTTATGCCTAACCCTAACCCTAATATTAGCACTAACCTAAACCCTAATCCTAATTATATTTCTAACCTTCATCCTAATTCGATCTCTAATCCAAACACTAACCCTAATCCTAACCCTATCTATAACCCTAACCCCAAGCCTAATAATAATCATAATCCTAACACAAACACCAACCCCAATCCAAATCATGATTCTATCTCTACCCCTAACCCTAACCCTATTCCTTACACTAACCCTAACCCTAACCCTAATATGAACACAAACCACAACCCTATTCCTAATTCTATTTTTATCGCTAACATGAATTTGAACCCTAATCCTAACCCTATTTCTAACCCTAACCCTAACCTTAATACTAACCCTAATCCTAATTCTATCTCTAACCATAACCCTAATTCAAATCCTCACACTAACCCTAATTAATTTAATGTTGGCTCCATCATAACCTAACCCTAACCTCAACCCTAATTAAACTATAATAACCCTAATTGTGCCATAACCATAACTCTAATTGAACTCTAGCCCTAACTTTGAAAGAAATTTCTCCCCTCACAAAAACCTCAATCCTAATCGTAATTATATCTCTAACCCTAACCCTAACCCTAATCTTGGGCCTATCTCTAACCTAACCCCAACTGTAGTTCTATCTCTAATTATAACCTAACCCTAACCCTAATCATAACAAAAACCTCAACCCTAAGACTAATTCTATCTCTAGCCCTAACACTTACCCTAATCTTTACCCTATTTCTAACCATCACCCTAAGTGTAACCCTTTTTGTAATGCTAACCCCAATCCTAATCCTACACTATCTCTAATCCTAGCCCTAACCCTAATTTGAACTAATCCTAATTCTAACACTAACCCAAACCCAAAACCCAATCCTAACCCTATTTCTAACCCCTAACCCTAACCCTAATCCTATTTTATCTAACCCTAACCTAACCCTTAATTCTATCTCTAACTCTAACGCTAACCCTGGTCTTGACCCTATCTCTAACCATAATCGTCACACTAATCCTAATGCTAACTCAATTGTAATCCTTATTATATCGCTAGCCATAACCCTAACCTAACTCTAATTAATCTAATGTTGGCTCCATCATAACCCCAACCCTAACCTTAACCCTAATTAAAGTATTTTAAGTCTATTTGAACCCTAACCCTAATGATGTCATAACCCTAACTCTAATTGAACTCTAGCCCTAACTTTGAACAACATTGCTTGCCTCACCCTAGGTGAGAGAAGATTGCTTTCTATCCATTTCTTTTCTATTCAATTTTTCTTACTTCCTTTCTCATTGTTATTTTTATGGTCTTATTGTATCTTTCACTTTAATTGAAGTGGAAGTTAATTTGTTGTGAACCAAATTTGATGTTTGTGGTGTCATTTTGAATGAGATAATCAATAGCATACACTAGAAGAGCTCAAATTCTAAAACATGTAAGATACATATTCATTCTAGGGATTTTTGAGTGCATCCTAAAAGAGCTCGAAGTTCATGTAAACCATCCTATGTGAAAGGTATCATTTTTTGGACACAACCTAAAAAATCTACATCAAATATAATGATTTGCTAAAATAAACGTATTTACCATTACATTAAACAACAATGAGATAGAGACAACTATGAGAATGCTAATGCTAAATATAAATCTCATTAATAAATTTTCCATCACCCATGTTATCTTTTAAGTTCATTGGGAATACAATTAGACATTGATCAACCAATACAAATAAACAATGGAAAAATTGCTTTTATGTGTAGCTAGAAGATTCCTTTCATTCTTTTACTAATAGGTGGACTTTAAATGTCTATGGTTAGAGGAAATTATAATGAATTATTGCTTGATTATTGAGGCAAACTAACAATAATATATGTATATATTTGTGCATGCTCTATCTTATTTGAAAATGACATAGATCCATAAATAAGTTTAGAAGTTAAAGAGCATAGTTACATTGATTAAACCATCCTAAATATAAATTTTAATTTTAGTTAACAGTTACCTTGAGCTTCTGTCCTGACATTCTATTACCACCCAAACTCAGAGAATTTAAATCCAATTCATTCTCACTGGAATCCTGGTGCCACACAAGAGTCCCATCTTCATAAGCGTTGACAGCCTCTGTAGATGACTTCCATCCAATGCAGACACAAAAAGCTCTCCATACGGCTGGAATTGATTGGGTAGAGAAACGGGTTCCACTGATAACCCCCAAAATTGGCATTAAACAACAAACTTTTCGAATCGGGGATGAAGAACACATGGTTGATCCTTTCCTCTTCGCAACACGGGACTCTATGTAGCCCCGTTCCATCCGGATGAATTAAATAGACGCTAAAATACACCTCATGCTATGGGTCGCGTCGGTTAGAGGAGAAAGCAATCCATTGGCCGTCCGGAGACCAGCAGGGCATGGCGTCAATCCAGGGGCCTTGGGTTAAGGGTCAAATCCACCCTTCCTCACCCACCTCTGCGTCCATTATGTACAAATTCTTGTGCCCGGACCCCCCGGATTTGAACACCAATTGTTTCCCATCTGGAGATGAATAGGAAAATGCATTGTTGCGGGTGCCTTCTTTTGTCAGAACTCTCACCTCCGATTTCACCTGAAACTTTTCTCTTAATTCCTCTATCTTAAAACAGATGGAGATAACATGGACTGTAGATTGCTGGGAAGTGAAGATAGGGCCAACAGAAGCATACAGGAGACCTTGGTGTTTGCCATTCCACACCGTTGCAAATGCAGGGCCCTTGAACAACTCCCATCGCTTCGATCCGTCCGCCTTCACCACATGAACTCAATGCAACTGTGGAGAGCACCAGCCTGTGGATCGCCACATTCGGTCCAAATCTTGGCCTTCGATGAAAGACGTCGCCTCTTGACTTCTCGTTAACTTTCCCATGTGCAGAAACCACCGCAAGCAATAGGGTAATCGTGGCCTGTAACCAACAGATCGCGGCCCTAATCGCCCCAATTGGAATTCGGTAAGATGATCGCGTATGTCTGCAGATCGTGTCTTCAATAGCCACATGAATCGTGCCTTCTTGAGCTCTTCAACAGTGAATCAGGTCACCTCTTTACAACAGATTGATGAGAGTCGACTTCACAGGGATGTCTACCACGCGATCTCCAGGCAGCAAATCATGGCCGCTATAGCTGCAAATTGTGCCTCCAAAATGTGATTGGGTCTGATCAGAGATTGTCGGGACTGTCCATGGCTATGAGGGGGAGATAAAGAGGTAGTATGTAGCGCAGCAAGATGAGGATATCTACGCAGATTCCTGTGAGATTATTCATGTTCATAAAAGACGTTTCATTTCTAGCGATATGCTTTGAGACGATTTGCATGCCTGTGCCACTCTTCCACTACCCTGCCAACGTGACTCTTCGACTTCCTGCCAACATGCAACGGAATACGAACCATTTCTTTTTGCTAAGACCGTTATTTCTGCTGGCCTCCTATAGGGGCGTGCTGCCATTATAAGGTTACGCCGAGAGGCCTAAAAATTCACCATAAACAATATTTTCTTATGTGAATCCTAAAAGTTAATTTTTTCTTTCTAAAAAAATCCAAGCTGTTACACATTTATGATGTTTAATTTTAGACATGGACAAAAAATAGTTGAAATAAGATTGACAGTTTGAGCTGTGAACAAAACATTTAAAATCATGCCACCCACAGAGATTACATTTTTCTTCTAAATTTTTATGTGAAAAATTAAAAAAAACAGTAACATAACTTGATAAATCCATCTAATTTTTTTTAAGCAGTGACTCCATAAAAAAATTAAGAAGCCTATCCATGCGACCTCGTCAAAATGCAATTCTATCAACCAATTTGAGATGTTTAGATGCTCATGACATTTATGAGCTTAAGCTTATTGCAAATTCTTTTAGTGTTTGAAAAGACTTACTCATTGCTTATACCCTTTTCTAAAGTTGAGATTTATTTCGATAATGATTGCCTACAAAATCAAGCTCCCTCCACTGTCCACAAATAGTGCAGTTCCTCTTTACTCTTTCTTTTCCTAGTTTTCGGACCAAAACAATATAATTCTACGACATTTGAATATTTACCATATTAATTAGAATATCCTCTAGGCTCGCTATGAAATACACCTGCAAACATTTGGTCTCTCTATAAAGAAATAACACCTTTTTATGTAGAATAACAAAAGAAAACATGCAAATAATTTCCTTCGCAATAATGTAGAATATTTGTCTTGCAACGCGTCAAAACAAAAGTAATCTTGAAATATAATTTAAAATTAATTTTCTGAATTCCTTTGAGTCTGTTTGGGACTGCAGATTTGTAAATATTATAGATATACAAGACGACATACATATTTTGTTGAGGACTTGAAGATTTTATCACTCAGAGTGTTATACCCAATTGCCCGCTTAACAGCCGGCGGTGGTGGCACTGCGAAAATAAGAAATTACCTTCCAATGTTGCACCTTCAAGTAGTGTCTAAATTAATTATATGAATTCCTTTGAATATAATCTACAACGATTTGGTTCAATCCAAAACCACAGTTTGGCCCAGATTTTCTCAGAGAAAGAAAATTTGTAAATATCATTTTATATTTTGATTAGAGTTTAAAAGATTTACCACCAAGAATGGATGTCATCGGACCTTCCAGGGCCCTTGCCATGGAGATACTTGTCGAGTGTGCCAATGGGAACATAGTCATAAACAACACACATTTCTGAGTTCTGATCATAGTAGCGTATAAGGGATACAGCTTAGTAGTCATTAACAACTCTTGTGCCTAAGCGTTCACAAGAGGCCTATCTCATTCCTGAACTGTTGAGAACCTTGGAGGATTGTGGTTTTTCTCTCTTCACTGCAACTCTAATGCCACCACTGATTTCTGCTCTCTAAACTTTTCGAAACCCACCTACCTCAAAAAGAAGTGAGTCGTCAAAGTTGTTGGTTGCATCTTGAATCTCCGAAAAACTAATGAACCTGCAACGTACAAATCACACAAAAGATATCAATGAATCAGTGAGACACACATTAATATGAATGTATCACTTAATGGGCTGTCAACGATGTTGATGAGAGAAATGGGCGGAGTTTGCAGGAAAATTTTATGAAACCCTTACACGCCAGAATTTTTCTTAAATGAGACGAACCAAAACCAATCTCCCTACGGCTGCTAATTCAATCTATTCACAGTAAACGAAAGCTCGGGGAAACTTTGTATCGTGTGAGTTGCAGAAAGCAAAACCAGGCTGAGGCACAGATAGGCAAGACCGCGTTTTGGTAGAGTAATGCACAAAATTGGTTATATAAATAGCGTCAATCTTGAAACTTCTGTTACCATGCAAAATTTAACAGCATTGCCGTTACAAATATAAGACGCCAGCGAAGATAACTCTTCCACTACCGTCCAGTGTAGACAATTACTTCCATGCATCCAACCTTCAGCTACACGTCGAACGGTTATCAATTTAAATCCTACGCTCAATTTATGTACACGGGGAGCTGTAATGCCACTACGCTTCTCATAACTGCCAACATCACTTTCATCATGCGTAACTGCCAGAATCACTATCCCCGTAATAGCTAGCAAGGACGACGTCAACATAACACTCTTCGTAACATGTCGCTTCATCTTCCAGCACTACCATCTGCCATTACTCATTGAACGAATCCACTTCCATCGGTTACATTTACCTTTCTGTTTTATGTACTCAGGTTTTTTCCACCCCTGCTGTAACTGTAGAACGCCTCTCGGCATAACAAAATTTTATTTTCCTTACAAGCGACTAGTAATGTGTCTGAAATTGTTCATTGATGTTCTTGACATAACAAAGATTCATTTCAGATTTGTAACATTTTCAATTTTCAACATACTTGTGAATAATAATGCCTCATTTAAATAACATTTAAATAGTGCATAATGGAGAATATAGAATCAACTACTTATTTCCTTCCCTTTGCAGATTGCATTAAAGTGGAGTAACACCCAGAACAAGGAAACTTAGTGAAAAGCGACCTGTGATATCCATATGCTATCATGAATGGAAAATTGAACCAGTTAAAAGACTAACTCTTGGTACTCAGGAAGCATCCCAGTTAATCTAGAAAACACGGCAAACACGAGTGTGTACTCTACAAATCTCATCAAAAACATATTGGTATCTCTGATTGTATCAGGAAAGTCCTAGACAACAATAGAATTGTTTTAGAATATATTAAGACAAGTGACACTTGTTAGATTTTGAAAATGGGAATCCAAGCAGTCATGACTACCTTATAAATTCACATTTTCAAGGAAAGCTGGCCTTCGTTTCCATCCAAATTCCAGATCTAGAAGTGTGTTTATTACACATTCTTCTCCGCCCAAGGATGGAACCCAGGATTCCATTCATTTCTCAAATTCGTTCAGCTCTTAGCAGAGCTCGTTTGAAACTGAGATTCCTGAGAAAAGGGAAGAAGAGCATGAGGTTTCAGAACAAATCTCAATTTTCCTTTATAGACAGGTCCTCAAAGAGAATAAAAGGAATGGTGGAAGATCTTTTCGTGGGCGTGAAGTTACCTTGCATAAACTGTAGTCTTACTAAAGATAGCGATTGTAGCGATGATGTGAATGTTGGGTATGGTGATGAAATGGAGGGAGGAGAGTTTTGTAGAGGCAAACACAGCGATAATGAATCAGTGAATACAAAAGTGGAGCTTTTCATAGCAAACTTTCACCGTCACCTTCCAATGGAACGACAAACTTCTATGCTGGAATACCAGGAAATGCTGGACAGGGGCCTTGCATAACTCTCTTTCATTCTCATTCGGTATTCTAGTATTCTTCTATCTCTATGTAAAATACCAAATGAGAATGAAAGAGAGTTATGCAAGGCCCCTGTCCAACATTTCCTGGTATTCCAGCACAAAAGTTTGTCATTCGGGCAAGGTGACGATGAAAGTTTGCTATGAAAACCTTTGCTTTTGTATTCATTGATTCATTATCGCCGTGTTCGCCTCTACAAAACTCTCCTCCCTCCATTTCATCGCCATACCCATCATTCACATCACCGCTACAATGGCTATCTTTAGCAAGACTATTGTTTATGCAAGTTAACTTCACACCCAAGAAAAGATCTTCCACCATTTCTTTTATTCTCTTTAAGGACCTGCCTGTAAAAGAAAATTTAGATTTGTTCTGAAACCTCATGCTCTTCTTTCATTTTCATAGGAATCTCATATTCAACTGAGCTCTGCAAAGAGCTGAACGAATTTGAGAAATGAATGGAATCCTGGGTTCTAGCCTTGGGCGGAGAAGAATGTATAATAAACACACTTTTGGATCTGGAATTTGGGTGGTAACGAAGGCCAACTTTCCCTGAAAATGTGAATTTATAAGGTAGTCATGACTGCTTGGATTCCCATTTTCAAAATTTAACAAGTGCCACTTGTCTTAATATATTCTAAAACAATTTTGTTGTTGTCTATTAAATGAAGATATTGCTTCTTGATCTTATCAGTGGGTTTTTCTCATATATGATATTACTCTATTACTCTCTAACACTTTAAAAAAAATTAAAAATTATTTTTCTCCTTTATTTTTTTCTATTGTTTATATAGAATAGGGTAAAATCAAGGGCTTCAGGAAAATTCACCACAGCAAAATTCACCATCAACAATTCACCGTGGGAAAATTCACTGCCATGAATTGTTGCTAGTGAGTTTTCCATAAGGTGAATTTGTCATGGTGGTGAATTTTTCCATAGTGAATTGTTGGTGGGGAATTGCTGGTGGTGAATTTTCCTAAAGCCAAAATCAAGGTGTAAACCATGAATCAACACTATCAACTACCAACTACCAAAAACTCAAATAATGACGCTAATCCAACAATGAAGTACAAATGAACATAGAATTGCTAGTTGTGAATTTTCCCCCATATTTTTCTCTATTGTTTCTATAGAATAGGATAAAATTGTGAAAATTCAACGCCATGAATTGCTGGTGGTGAATTTTCCATAAGGTGAATTTGTCATGGTGGTGAATTTTTCCATGGTGAATTGTTGGGGGTGAAGTTTCCAACAATGAATTGCTAGTGGTGAGTTTTACAATAGCCAAAATCAAGGTGTAAAGAATGAATCAACATTATCAACTACCAACTACCTAAAACTTAAATAATGACACTAATCCAACAATGAAGTACAAATGAACATAGAAACAAAAACAATAAAGTAATATTACCATAATTCCTATGCCATGGTTGAATACCTTCATAGCTGTTCTCCATTCTGCTTTATATGCTAGCTTCCCCTCAGATTTGTAGTATGCAAGAATAAGCCTAATGTTCGTGAGAGGACAATATCAAAGATAGTGGTTGTAGTCTTGAAATGAAAGGGATAGGTCTCTTTTATAGAAAACCAAATTTGAATGAAGGGCCAAGATTAAATGATGAAGAATGATGATGATCAATGGGTGAGATTGCTTGAAGAAGCAAGGAAATAAGGTTAGGGCAAAATATGGTCTAGTTAAGGATGGACGATGAAGATTGAAAGGTAATAAAACCTTATCAAAGGTGTAGGCTAATTGGGATAAGGGGGGAGATTGGCATACAAAAAGAGGTTGTTGAAGGAAATTAAATAATTATAAAATTATTTAATTTAGGAGGAATCAGGAAAAAATAAATAATAAAAGCAATTTATTAATTATAGCAAAGAGGGAAAAGTTGACTTTTAATTAAAATTATTTGGAAACAATTATTTAATTAAAAAGTAAATAATAAAAATAATTATTTAATAGTGGAGAGAAAAATAGAAAATAATTAAATAAGTAAGCTTTATTTCATTGTAGAAGAAAATAATTAAATAATTAAAATAAATATTTAATTATACAAGGAAAATGGAAAATAAATAATTAAATAAATAATAATTTATTTAATTCTAGAGAGAAAGGAACATTAGTAACATAACTAAATAAATATTAATTTATTTTAATCAAAGGGAGGATATTAAAAAACAAATTAACTAATTAAATAATGAAATTTATTTAATTAATAGAAGAATATGGCTTTAGAAAATAACAAAATCATTAAAATTATTTAATTATTTAATTTTTTCTTACAAAGAAGTTTAATTAGAAAGAAGTTTAGTAATAGTAAGCATGCTCTTTTTTTTTTTTTTAAATTAATTATGAAAATTTGATTGATTGTCTATTAATTGATTAGTTATTTCAATGCTAAGAGTTATGTCTCAAAAATTAAAATAAAGTAAGTCTAAGGAGGGTATGATGACCACAGTAGGGTAAGAGAGATTAGAGGTAGTTTACACATGAATGGAAGAATAGCTTACACTTTATTGAAGGAAGTCTTTACAATTAACACTATTTACGTAAAGTGAGAATTTACTCATATTCAAGAAAATTATTTTCATAAGAGTTGATAAATAAGTTTAGATTACATATAGGTGATTATTTATATCAATATTATAGTTGGGGTGTATAGAGTAAGGAGTAGAACTACTATATGTTATCAAGTAATGAAAATGGAAGATCATTATGGTATATGATAATCTTTTTAATGAAGTTGTAGACATAATTCCTCTCTATAAGTTTGTATTTAGAGACTAATATTGATGTAAGATTATGATAAAAGTTATTAATCATTAGAAGAGAACTAAAAACATAGAACGATAAAAGAAGAGAGAGATACACCATTTATGTATGTTAGGGCTACAATATTGAACTCTCTTTTTCATCTAATCAAGAAAAATATTCATTAATGTCCATGGTAGATTCATATTTAATCTTCAAAATAAACATTATAACTTAAAAGTATGATGTTATGTGTTTGTGTTTATGATTTTCTCCACTTACATCTAATGTTATGTGTTTTTGTTTTTAATTTTACCAATTCCATTTATGCTTAGTCTATCTATGTTCTAATTCAAGTTTAATGGTTAATCACATGTACCTCTCATTGGATTATTCAAATTTATACATTGCATGCTTATACTGATACTATTGTTATTTGCCAATTTTCTCAACATTTGGCATTATAAAATGAATGTAAGATATTTTATTTGAATAGGATTGTTTAATTTAGATGGTTTTGCAAATTCATTGTGTTTGAGTACATGGCTAGGACACCTTATTCACAAATTAATAAGTTTGTGTGGCATCCCTATAAAAAAAGACCCTTTCACATTGATATTGGGTGGATAATAAAATAAATAAATAAAATAACATATCAATCAAAAACGTTGGGAGACAAAGTTGGATAAAGTTATGGGCAGTATCCTAATGCTTTAGGAACTTCAAGCAAATGTGGTGGCACTCGATTTTTTTCATCATCCTCTCTGCCTACATGGAAAAGGGAATGCAAAGTATGGAGTGAGGAAGAGGGATTTTGTAGTAGAGGGTAAAGCAACAAAGGAGAAAGAAGGAAATTGCCCAAGAAGAGTAGAAGACTGAAAACACTAGGTTTTGGAGAGAGAGAGAAAAGGCATGGAAATGAGTGATTTTAAGCATTGCATGTTAAGTTTTTCTGCATTATATTTCATGACAATGGTGGCTCTTTGTATACATGATGTTGGTGTGAAAGCTCAATCAACAATGTCTTTGGTACCAACACTAAAGATAACCGCTTTCCTTCATATTTTCTATTTAAATACATTTACTTTTGAATTAGTTAATCAAAGGTAATCAAGTTAGGTCGACCCTTTCTACTGATTACTATTATAAATAATTTTATTGATATTCTAGAGGTGTTTGGGCCTAAACTTACTAGTTGCCTTTGTTTAAGAGATTTTGAGGCCCTTGCTACCAACCACTTGAACTTACTTTACAAATAAGAAATTTTATGAGACCTCTTTTCTTTGAGGTATTTTAACAATCTTAGAACCACATAAATGTATCAAGGAAATGTTTTACAATGATTTGATTATGGATTCTTATCCTTGAGTTACCCTCAAAACACTAAAATCTAGGATATTTTGTTCTTATGAATGGATTTCTCAAATAATATTTAACGTTTTAAATTATTTATTTGTAATCAAATAAATTATAATTGTTCCTATGTGTTCATGACACTACATTTTTACTTCATAGTCTTAATAATGGACCTCGTTCAAGATATTCTAGAGCTAGCAATACATTATGGCTAGGAGATTGTCTACTTGAAATCTATATTTCTAGTGAGGAAAAAGAACCCTATATCATAGAATGAACTATAGATTTAATAAGAAGGTATGCTATATTCAAATTTCACACTTTATGTATGCATGTTTTAGAATTATAGGTAAATTTTTAATAAATTATGATATTATAAGAAAACTCTTGGGTAAATTTAGAGGAAGGATTTGTATGCCATAAGTTTCCTAAAGCATCTTGATATTGTCAAAAGCATACAAAGGCCAAACTTAGGGAAAAATATTCTAGCCTACTATGAAGGAGATATATCATCAGCTCATTAACAAAATGGTAGGTCTCAACAAGCCTCGTGATGGTAAGAAACATTAAAAATAAATAGTTAAACAATGTACTATGATAATATTGGATATAATAAAGAGGTATGAAAGAGATAAATATGATAGTTAAAATTCAAATACTTTGCATGTCAAGAGAGAGGATAGGGTAAAGAGATAAAATTGTTATTGTATAGTCATTTACAGGAAAAGGATAGTTAAGAGATAGTCTAATTAAAGTGTTTGGTAGTTTCAAGGGTTATATGATGGTGAGGGTTAAGGCATGGTTGATACTTGAAATGAAATTGGGAAACTCTTATCCTTCTACAACTCTACACAGACATTGTTCTCAAAGTCTTTAATTGAATATTCTTTTCCTAGGAGAGGATAGTGTATGCTGAACATACAAAATTGTGATAGTGTGTGAGCTTCCAACCAAAAGAACATTCAAGAAAATTCTTTCCATTGGTTTTCTATTGTTGGTTCAGGGCTTGAAGACATTTGAACCAGCTATAGCCACATTTCTTTTGCTATCTAGTTGAGAAAAAGGGTAAAATTAGCATTAGAGCTTCTAGAACAATATCTGCCATTGTTAAACTCCTGGACTCAGTTTCTAACCGATGTATATAGGATGTTATAAATGCCTTGTATTATCTATCTACATTTGAGTGAAATAGGTTCCACATCATTTTGGAAAATCTTTTTGTAAGTCTATTTCATTTCTTATTGTTGGTAAATTGACTACACAAAAAAGTACACCATAGGCTTATCTAACCTACATCATGACAAAATTTTTGTGTTACAATAGTAGGAGACAACCTAGTTTTTCTATGAATCAAATGATAGATAGCTTAACTAAGGTGGAAGTTATTGGTCTTCGAGAGCTACTTGCAGTTGTTGTTTCTTCATCAAGACGTCGGGTTTGTTTAGACATTTTCCAGTGTTATGATGTCTTTTCTCTATCACATCATCTTTACACTGGTGTTCACATGGGTGTGAGGGAATCAGTAGGTCAAAGCAAGATAAAAATAAAGCATGATATTTTGAAGGGGTGCAAGACTGTATAACAGTAGAGAAAGAGACCTTGCAAAGTAGGGAAAAATGTGCATAAAGCAAAGAGTTGAAAATGTTTTCTTTCGAAAAGATTTGAGCATTTTGATCACATTACTATAGAATTTGTAGGGTTTGGTTGAATGTTGGAGTTTCTCTAAGAGTTTGGCATAAAGGCTCACTGTTATCCCTAGCCACCTCATTCTAGAAAATATGTGACATTGTAGGATAAGAAGAAAAGTAGTTGTGGGTATGTGCCCACCATGCATAGTCAATCTGGTAGTAGAGATCCTCAAGAATATGTTTTCCTGTCAAAGTAACAAAGGGAAGACATGACACACAAGAAGACTATGCAAACACAATTCAAATCACATCAAGGATTTCAAAGACATGACATAGAGGTTGTGGATGTCACGAGGCTTTAAGAATGTCTAATCAAAAGTTTAGTTGCTAAGAGAGATGGCCAGATGTCATTCATTTGTTTCTCATAGTGCATGTACACATGATATCTCTAGTCATCCATCAAATTAAACATTGCATGGAGGATATGCACAAAATGGGCTTTTTGAGAAGGTCTAGAAACTCATGATAAAATGAAATTCTATGCATAACTTCCCTTTGTGTAATGGTTATGTTCTTTTGTACTTTACTTGACTGGAGCAGACACGTATGGTTGCATATATACTATCTCAAAATGCAGATCCAAATTTCAAGAATTCAAAGTTCCTTTACTACAGATGAAGAAATGGCATTCAAAGAGTTTTCTCATAGGCCTAATGCCTACACAAAGGACTATGGCATATACTCTATTCAAAGGATCAAGGAAAATATTACCAGATGGATTTAGGTTAAGAGGAGATATCAATGTTTTGCCATGTTTTTGATTAATGCTAAATAGATGATTGAAAAGAAAATTAAAAAAGATGAAAATTTGTTTTGCGGTGGCTATGTTGCATGCCATAGAAATGGAAAAAGGATAAAAGAGCCATGTAGAGAATGTGAAAGAGAAACAAATTGATTGGGCTTGGTTGAAGGATACACCACATGAAAATTTTGAGCACAAATTTTAAGGAAATGGGGTTTCTAATGTGAGTTGCCATGGTATTTATTTTCATTGGGAGCTACTTCATGATCATTTTCGAAGAGAACATTGTCATGTGGATTATACTTACCTTGATAAAGTTGAATACACGGATTCAATTCATTGTGAAGTTCAAATGTTTGCCTTGAAGGGAATGTCTCAACAATTCTATATGAAAGGGGAATCTGAGGAGCGATTTTTGTCAAACATTGATGAAAGTTGATATGTCTTGTTCAAAATCCAAGGATGAGAAGAACGGAGAGCCTAATCATAAAAAATATTTTTTGAAACTTAGAAAAATAATTTTGACATGTAGTTCATATTAAGTAGATTCTATGATGTTCATGGTTACCCCTTGTGTCAACTTCGACATTCTAGAGGGATCTCTTGATCTTTAGTGTAGAGATGAAAGATATTTCTCAGGATTTATTCAACAAAGAATTTGAACCTTTGAATGCTGGATTGAAGGAAAAAATATAGGAAAGATAGAGGCTACATGCTGGAAAAAATAGTCACTGTATTCATTAAGTGAAGGGATAATCACAAAGATTATCAAAATAACAGTCAAAGGTTATGCAAGTTCTTTGTTAGTGAATATTGAATTTTGATAATAGCAACATGGATTTTATGAGATGGTCCAATAAGTTTTTGTTGAAAGGTTTTGTTACATAGGGTAGAGAGCATAGGTCTATGGAAATATTGATTCACTCTCAAAGGATGCTACAATTCAAAAGGACAGTGGGTATTTAAACATATATGCAAAGTGTTAGAATATGCATGAAGCAACAACCTAAAGTCCAAAGGAGGAGATATGCATAGAATGGAAAAGAGGACTTTGTAAAAGGTTAGTGACATGTAGTCCAAAATCAATATGTTACAAGTTCTTGAAATTATTTGAATAAAATAATAATGCATGCGATATATCAGAGAAGCCTTTTTTATTCTTTTTCCTAAATTTGGAAATTTGTTGTTAGCCATTTAAGAGACACAAATTTATCATTTATTTAAGTTTTCCTTTTTTAATACACACTCTCCTCTATACATAGGAGTAGATCTCTCTTCATATATCTGCTCAACCTTGGGTCATGACTAGTCCTTTGGTATTCATTTGAATTCTTTCCTTTCCCTAAGCAGATATAAACAATTGTGCAAAAATGTAGATTGAAGGGCCAATAAAATGGATTTTAGGAGTACATAAATAAGCAAAATGTGCCAATTTTTTTGAAAAACCGATTGATTATATCCTTAGACAGCCTTGTTGTTTTTATGTAGGCTTCTTGGAAACTCAAGGAAAATCATTTCTAGCTATATAATTTCATTGGTTTTTTTGATCATTTTTTCATCTATATGTTTCATATGTTGAAGGATTTATTAAACTGAAAATCTTAGGCATATTTTTAGTCCTTAGTAGATTACTTCTATAGATGTCAGATTTACTGTATTATGCCCTGCGTGGAATTTCAGGATCCTTAATAAAGATTCTTTTAATTGTTAACTATTGTATTTCACATACAAATAAGAGGTAGGATACTAATTTTGTTTACATGCATTGCTTAATTTAATTGGTAAATAGTACTAGCATATATATCTTAAATTTAAGATATATAAATTATGCTAAGATATATCGAGGGATTTAATTTTTCATCATTCAACTTTAATATAGATATATTAAATTAAAAAATTAAATGCCCCAATATATCTCATTGTAATTTATATATCTTAAATTTTAAAATAAACCTAACATAAATAAAGATATTGTGGATGTCAAAATCTGCATTTTGGTTAAAATCCTAACACACACAAAGCATGATTAATATTTTAAAACAAAACCCACAATCAACATCGCTATGAAATAACTCCACATGCTAATAATGCAATCAAAGAAACAAATATTTAGATAGATAAATTGAAAGCATATAATAAAACATGGAGCAAATTATATCTCATAGTGGATTGGTGCTATTTTTGAAAATAGCCCTTTCCCAATCCTTGATAGATAAGCTAATGATGAAATGCCTGGAAGATGAAGTGATGGTGGGAAAAATCAGTTCTCATAAAGAGAGTGACTTTACATAAAGATTGTGGATGAAATTATGGAGGATTTGATCAAGAATGAAGCCTTTATTTATAGATTTTCTTGATGAGAGATTGGCCAAATGGATGAATGTGGGACTAAAAATAGACCAATGAAAAGAGGCCACTTGTCAACTTGCCATAGGTTGAGGGATGTGCAAGATTTGGGAAATGTGCCTAAGAGAGGGAGTTTCAAATTTGAATTTGAGAGTAGATGTTGAGTTTGACTTGTGCAAGGGGATATGTAAGAGCCATGTAAGACCTCATAATTTCTTTGTTGGGTGCACATGTCCACTTGTCTTTGAATTCAAACTTGAGGCAATATTCCTCAAAGATTCCATGTTGATGGAAAATGTTAGATTTAATTAATCAATAAATTGATTTATTTGTGCAAGTGGAAAAATGTAGAGAATGTGATGGTTAGTTAGGTTAGGATAATTAGGATTAGATTAGATTAATGATGATTAGGTGAGTTTTGACCAATTTGACTCAAATATTTTAATTTATTTAAATCAAAGAGGGATGGAATATGCATTTGGATTTTAATTAAATAAAGGTTGGCTTATTTAATTAAAAGGTTGATGATAGGCTTAAATTAAATAAAGTTAATTTATTCAATTTAAGTGGATAATCCTTAGAGATTAAATGAACCTAATTTTCCTAATGAATGGATTTAATGAACATGATTAACTTTATGAGCGAATGAATGTGAACTTGGTGCATAATTCCAATTTCATGTGTCTAAAAATATAATTATACTATATTATTTTATTATATTATTAGTTATATTAATAATAAATAAATAACAATAACCATAGCCCAAACCATAACCCTAACCCTAATCCTAAACCTAACACTAACCCTAACCCTTATCCCTATTCATGACAATAAACCTATTCGTGATGATAACCCTAACCCTAACCATAACCATAACCCTAATCCTAACCCTAACCGTAATCCTATTTAAGATGACAAAACCTATTTGTGATGATAAACCTAACCCTAATCCTAACCCTAACCCTAACACTAACCCTAACTGTAATCCCTATTTGTAATGATAAAATTATTTGTGATGAAAACCCTAACCATAACCCTAACCCTAATTCTAATCCTAACCCTAAACCTAATCCTATTTGTGATGATAAACCTAATCCTAATCCTAACCCTAACACTAAG
>VDFB02330278.1:0-64099 GCA_007258455.2 Sequoia sempervirens
CCTTGTTAATGCATTTTCTTTTGAGATGGAAGAATTTGAGGTGCAAGCCCTTGTTAATGCATTTTCTTCTGAGACGGAAGAATTTGAGGTGAAAGCCCTTGTTTCCACCCTCTGAGCTGAGTCATGGTGGATGTCATGTGTGAGACTCCATGACATATGATGTACTTGTGTTTCACCCTCTGAGAGAGTCATGGTGAAAGTCACGTTGAGGTGACAACATCACGCAAGTGATGAACACTTGTACTTATCATATTATGGTTGATATCGAGACGATATCTAATATCACGTTGAGGTGATATTCTTTTCTGGTTGTAGCCAATATGATGGACATCATATTGAGATGATTTATCTTGTGCAGTTGGAAGTTCTCTCCCTAGTTGAGAGGGAGTGTTAATGATATTTACAGCTTCAGGCGATCCTTCCAGCTCAGTCAAATTGGAGGAAACATAAATTAAATGATAGCCCTTCGGCTATTTAATTTATATTCATTTTGTATTGTCTTACATTTAATGAGGAGGCGTGAATGTTATAAGGCCGACCTCATTCCTTATTTGTTATTATATTCTCTCTTGGCAACATTATAGTTTTGGGCCGACCTTCATTGGAAATTATAATTTATCTTGGCTGACTTGTTATTTGTTTAATCTCTTCTTGAGGCCGACTTTGTTCTTGTAGAGGTGCAACCTCTCACATTATATTGTATATATATGAGATCAATTGTCTCCCTTGAATCATCATCTAGTGCGAATTTCTTATTAGAGATTGCGAATATTATCAAGGGCGAATTCTGTAAGTCCAAAGTGCGAACTCCTTCAAGGGCGAACTGTGAAGTGCGATTTCAGTCAAGTGCGATCTGTGAAGTGAATTCCTTCAAGAGCTTCAAGTTCAGATTGTGAATTGTTCCAGTACAGATTGCAAATTGTTCCAGTTCAGATTGCGAATTGTTCAAGAGCAGACTGCGATTTCCTCTAAGGCTGAATTGAATCTGAAGGAGAGTCCGTTTGTTTTTTTCTGTTCTTGCATCTTGCACAGGTGCTGAATATTGGCTTTCTGTTAGGCCTCATTGTAAAGAGAATTGTTGCCACTGTTTAATTATAAGAGAGATCTTTGTTGCTGGGTTTTTCTCCCTCAAGAGGAGGGTTTTCCCAGGGTATCTGCTGTGTTATTGTTTCTGATTTTGAATTATTTTTCTGTGCATATAATCTGTTCACTAAAATTTACAACATTCATAGAGGAACAAAACAAATAAGAGAGTTTGTTTGTAAAACAAAAATGCAGAAAAAAAAACCAAAAACTTACCTTGTTTCCAAAAATCTTCCTCTGCAATGTTCTTGGAAGCAGATGGGCTCTTGACACATGTAGGAATAGCAATCCAACCACTTCAGAACTTTAATTACTCAATCAGCAACTCTGTTTGTGTGATGGCAAGCAATAACGAATGGTTTTTGTGTTTGGCATTCACAATGAGGTAGAATTAGTTTGTTTTAGTCTTTCAAATGCTTTACAAGTCACTTTTAGGGTTAGGGATTCATTTTTGTCCATCCTAGTCAAAATCAAACACAAACATGGATTTATAAAAGGGAAAGTAAATTAAAACAAAGGTCAACAACTGTGTGGGTTCTGTTCTGGTTTGGTAAGATCCTCTCAGGTTCAATTTGGGTTCACTAAAGTTCATCTGGAAGATTCCCACCTCCCATATTCACTCCCTACAAACTGGACCAAATCCTGGATTGGGGTCAAATTGGACCCATATCTATTGGCCATTCAGAGTGAACCGGTAACATAATGTTTGTTTGTGTATTTATATTGTACAGCTGTGAAGCAGTGAAGTAGCCATCCATCAGCAGGAACACTAAGTGTTTTTCTACTCTTAATGATCAAAATAATTGTATTTAAAATGTCATTCACATCTTTACTAAGGCCAAGCCAATTGACCTGTAACTTAACAATATAATTAATAGAGCTGTACAATATGGATTTGATCTGAAAATTTTGTGCTCTGATTGACCAGTGACTGATATGTACATTTTAGTAATTGAGAGCATTAGACCTTGCAGGAGCATCAACAAAACTAATTGTATACCGAGATACATCTTAAGAGCATCCAAAGATTCTTAGTCACTATAGTATACATTTCCGCCATTATGATTATTACATGTTAATATAACCTTATGTTAAAATGACACCCATTAATTCATAAATCTAAAGTTAGTTACCAGATTACAGTTATGGTTGCCAGTATGGATACGGCACGCTTTTGGGATATACACAACATGTTATGGTGATGATATGTCTTTACAGAAAATTAATTAATGAAATTAAAATATACAAACACAAAATAACATATTTTCTCTGTAGAGAAGATTGAAACATGAATATTGAAAATTTATAATCAGATAAAGCTGTTTAAGTTATTTTAAAACTTAAAATTTTATAAACACAAGTTTAGAAAATTCAAATACATATTCCAGTTTGCATTATCAAAGGAAGTTTTGAATGGAAATGTATAAATTCAACTCTCAAGTTATTTTTAATTAATGCATTATATTTTCTTTCTTGTATTCAGGAAACCATGCTTTATATTTGTACTAATTTAGGGTTTGAAGTATTACGCAAGTAATTGGTAAATTAATTGATGTATTAACAATGAGCAAGACGCTCAATAAATAGTTTACAAGATTTACAAAAACTGGAAAGTTTCTAAAAAGAAACTTTAGATAAGATCGGAGACGATCTTATCATTATCTTACAATAATTTACAATATTGAGCATTAATAAATAAATAATAAACATTATTTTAATACCCTCCCTTAATGCTCAATCTATCTACTACACCAAGATGCCCCCTGAATTTTACAAACTTATTTGTACTGAGCGACTTGGTGAGAATGTATATGCGATCCTGATCGGAACATACAACAGAACTGATCCGTCTTCAACCAGCTTCCGAATGAAATGACAGTGAGTTTCCACATGCTTGGTTCGCTCATGGAAGACCGGATTCTTGGCAAGTTTGAGAACTCCCTGATTATCACAGAACAAGGGAGTCGGACCTGCTTGAGATATTTGCATATCTACAAGCATCCGGCGAAGCCAAACTGCCTCACATGCTGCTTTTACTGCTCCCCGATACTCTGCTTCTGTCGAGGAGAGAGCCACTGCCTGCTACTTCTTACTAGTCCATGTGACTGCACCGGATCCCAAACTGAACACATACCCAGATGTTGATTTCCTGTCATCAACTGAACCTGCCCAATCTGAATCTGTGAACCCATTGAGTTTAGGATCGTGACTCCGAGTGTACAAGAATTAAAATCGGGGAGTGCTCTTCACATAATGCGACTGCGGCCCATTTTGCTACCCAATAGCCTTGGGGGCTGTCATGAGCGTGATATGGCAACTACTTTGCAAAACTCAAATCAGGTCTAGTAGCAGCAAGATAGATGAGGCTGCCTACTAGTTGCCTGAACAATGTTTCATCTACCACAGGTGAATCGGACTTAGCTGACAACTTAAGCCCTTTTTCCATGGGTGTAGAGGCAGGTTTGCAATCCTGCATTCGGAACTTATCCAGAAGACTTCGAGCATACTTGGACTGGGAGATGAAAATGCTGCTCTCTGTCTGCCAAACCTCAACACCTAACCAATAATGCAGGAGGCCCAAGTCTGTCATGTCAAAAGTTTTGCACAAGTCCTGTTTGATCTCAGTGATCAAATGTGCTGAACTGCCGGTAATGATCAAGTCATCCACGCAGACAACAACAAGCAAGATCTCATTACCAGTATTCTTGACATACAGGTTCGAGTCAGATGGACTCCTCTGAAAGCCATGATCTGTGAGGTACGTGTCAATTTTTATGTACCAAGCCCGAGGAGCCTGTTTCAGGCCATAGAGTGCTTTGACCAATCTGCACACCTTCTGTTCTTGACTAGCAACTTTGAAACCTGGAGGCTGCGTCATGTATACTTCCTCTTTCAACTCACCGTTGAGGAAAGCACTCTTCACATCCATCTGATGGACCTTCCAACCAAATTGGGCTGCTAAGGCAAGGACGAGCCGTATGGTACTCATTTTGGCTGTAGGAGCGAAGGTCTCCTCATAGTCAATGCCTTCTTTCTATGAGAACCCTTGTGCAACCAGGCGAGCTTTATACTTGTCAAGGGTTCCGTCAGCTTTGTACTTCACCTTGTACACCCATTTGCAGCTAATGGGCTTCTTCCCTGGAGGAAGATCAGAAAGGGCCCAAGTGTGATTCTTCTGAAGACTCTGGTATTCTGATTCCATCGCCTTTTCCCACTCAGGTATCCCTTTTGCCTCTGAATATGTCTAAGGCTCATAAACACTGTGAATGTTGGCCATGAGAGCAAAATTCACTGTAGACTGCTGTTTGCTCTTGTTTCTGGATGATCTACCCTCAATGAGCTCATCAGCACGAAGATCACTGATAGTCTTAGCCCACCATTTCGGTCGGACAGTAGATGTGCCAACATCAAATGCAACAGGAGGAGCTGGATCTAGTTGTGGATTTGGAACAGGTTCAGCAGGGGGATGTTCATTATCATCTGGAAGGAAACTCAGGTTGAGCATCATCAAAGACTAGGTCTTCGTCATCCCTCCCATTAGGTGGACCTAATGGAAGTCGGACACTCATATCAGGACCCTGTAGAGGCTGATCCTCTGAATGCTGAACAGGTGAGGAAGAGTGAAATGGACCTCGTTCCTCATCAAAGACAACATCTCGACTGAAGATAAGACGATCAGTGTCTATATCAATCAGCCTATATGCCTTGTGGTTGTCACTGTACCCTGTGAACATGAGTTTCTGGCTCTTGGAGTCCAGCTTAGTGCGCTTGGCCTCTGGAATCCAAACATACACAAGAGAGCCAAAAACTTTCAAATGACTGATCCTAGGTTTGCGACCAGACCAAACTTCCTCAGGAGTCTTCCCCTTAACAGCATGAGTGGGTGACCTATTAAGGAGATAGACTGATGTATTGACTGCTTCTACCCAAAACTTGGTAGGAACACTCTGTGTTTGCAACATGGGCGAGCCATCTCAACAATAAATGCGATTGCGTCGGCTCTACAACACCGTTTCTTGAGGTGTAGGGTGTGGTTAGCCCGGCGTTTTTATCCCATGAGTATCACAGAAGTTGGAGAATGCAATAGAACAGAATTCCCCCCCATTATCTGACCTAAGAGTTATAATACTAGAACTGGACTCTTTTTCAACTAAGGCCTTAAACTTCTGAAATACATTAAAAACCTCTGATTTCTGTTTAAGAAAGTACACCCACATTTTCCTACTATAGTCATCAACAAAAAGTAGAAAGTACTTGCAACCAGTTACAGAAGAAATAGACATAGGGCCACAAATATCAGCATGAACTAATTGAAGTACCTTAGAAGCCCGCCAAGAGTCGCCATCCTTGAATGGTGTGTGATGCTGCTTCCCAGCCTGACAAGCACCACAAACACCCTGATGCTGAGTCTGAATGTCAGGTAAGCCATCTACAAGTCCCTCCCGAGCAAGCTGAGAGAGATAGTGCACGTTCAAGTGCCCATACCGCTGGTGCCAAAGACTGGTGACAACTGAATTTCTGGTTGCCAAGGCTAACTCTGGAGAATCACCAGTGTCCACAAGCCTGTAAAGGCCATGATCCTCTATCCCAACGGCCACCGTTGTGCGAGTTTCTTGATCAACAATCGAACATCTATGCTAGCTGAATACCACATCCATCTGGGGAGAATGCCGCATAATCTGACTGACTGAGAGAAGATTGAGCTCGATATGAGGTACATAATACACGTTGAGGAATATGAGATCCCTCCCACCAGACTGAACCTGAACAGTGCCTGTGCCAACAATTGTGTATTCCTCACCTCCTCCAAAAATCAGAGTGGGTGCAAGGGAAAAGTCTGGCAGACCAATCCGCCCTATGTGAGAAATGGCGAGCACGGGAATCTATGTACCAAGCAAAGGATTTGACATGGTTTGCAGGCCTTTTTGCCATGAGTGCATAAAAGGCAGATTCCTTCTGCTCTGAGTGCTCGGCGACATTCGCTTTCTGCTGAAACCCTCCCTACTTCTTTTGCTCAGAAGCCAAACGGCACGGCAATCCTTCTTGATGTGGCCAAATTTATGACAGTAGTTACACTAAACATTTTTCTTCTTCGGACTGGTCTGACTGGAGCCTTTCTGCTGTGAAGGCTGACCTTTTCCATGATGCTTCGACTGAGTTTTTGCTGCAAAGGCCTGCTCCGTGGAGGATGATGATTCACTGCTACCGAACTGTTGTCTCCAGCGATCCTGCTGCAACAGGATAGTGCACAAATTTGGAAACTTGAGATCAACATTAGCAGACGTAATGTTGAGAGTCTCTATGAAATGTTCATAGGACTTCGGTAGACTCTTCGGGGTGATCACGACCATGTCTTCCTCCTCCATTTTCCGACCAATCGCCTCAGTGATCTTTGATCTCACGGATTTTATTCAAGTCGCGGCTTGCGAGTTGTCTTCTCATCCATCGCCCGATAGAAAGCGGCATATTCTTCAAGAAAAGCGCGGCTTTTTGTCGGAAGTTTCATGCAAACCCTTCAAGTGATCCCAGATCTCCTTAGCTGATTTTCCAAGTGGAATCTGAGGGAGTTGATCATCAGTAACGGAAAGCTTAATAAGCATTACCGCTTCACGATTCTGCTCATCAAACTTCTCCTGATCCTTACCCGCCGTGTTGGGACGAGTAGCTTTGCCGAGGATCATCTGATCAAAGCAGCGATATTCAAAAATTGTTAACATCCGCTGCTTCCAGGTGTTGTAATTTTTGCCATTAAATCTCTGACTGCCCTCGGTATTAAAATTTAGCCATCTTCATGCTTTTGAGGCAGCGGAAAGCGAGATGCCCGAAGAAGGCGTGCGGAAACTCGAGGCACGAATTCCAATGCAAAAAACAGAGACAAATTTAGGTACAGACTGCAGAAAGTACAGTGTACAGATGGCACAAAATTCGAGGCACAAAAAATGATGCACCCAGAAAATTCGGAGACCAACCCAGTTGAGCTCTCGAAAAACCCACCAGGAATCTGTAATCGAAAATTTTTTCCGCTTTCGAAAAACGGGTCAAAACCCTAGACGACTTTTTAGAATGCCCTAGCCGCCATTGACAAGTCAGAAAATTGCAGGAAACAGATTGAATTTGAAAAAGATCGTGGGAAATATTTTACAGATGTCTGGGCGACCACAAATCGAGCACAAGATGACCAGAAATCGCGTCAAGAAGACCTTGAAATCGCGGGCAGAAGTTGCAGAAAATCGCGTCCCCAAGAATGAAGAAACGCGTCCAAAGAAAAGCCCTCAGTCATGCGGCCTGAAGATCTTCAAAAAAAACGTGGACAAAAAACGTGCGACCAGCAGAAGACACGCCACAAAAACGCGAATTAGAAACTCTGCTTTCTTCAAAGATCGGCGCCAAGAGGACAAATCGAAGCCTGCAACAAAAAATCGCGCCCAAGAAATGGCACGAAAATGCCCAGATTGCTTCTCCTTAGAAAAATCGCGATTTTCTTTTCAGATGAGAGACGCGAATTTCAACACGTCTTCACAGAAAATCACAAGTTTCAGAAGACCCGCAATTTTTAACAGAAGGGTCACGATCTTTGTGAGAAAGACTCACAAAAAATTAAAACCAGAAACCCTTAATCTTCAATCACAAAAAAAATCAATTATTTCGAAAAATTTTAAACAAAATAATTTCAGAAAGAAATTATTAATTTTTCGAAAAAAATTGTTTTCCTGAGCTCTGATACCATATTACGCAAGTAATTGGTAAATTAATTAATGTATTAACAATGAGCAAGACGCTCAATAAATAGTTTACAAGATTTACAAAAAATGGAAAGTTTCTAAAAAGAAACTTCAGATAAGATCGGAGACGATCTTATCATTATCTTACAATAATTTACAATATTGAGCATTAATAAATAAATAATAAACATTATTTTAATATGAAGTATAGCAGCAGAAATCTTTAGGAGTGAAAAATCGGAAAAACAAAAGATTAAGATTTATAAAGGAAAAATTGGATTTTCATAAAACATAGAAAAATGCAAATAAAAGAAGAAGAAGAAAAATCTCCTGTTTTTTATATTTAAGGCATTTTAATGGCATAGAGATACAGAGAGAAAATAAAAATGATAGTTTAGCCCCTGAATTGTGAAATATAGATTTTTTCATTTATGTTCATATCTCATTGATAACATTGCATTGCACAATGTATACTGCATAGTGCATAAATGATAATTACATGCTAGTAGTTTTCAAAGTTTCTATTACAATCTACTTTGTACCAACTCAACCTACAAACTAAGTCCTATTATCTATGGAGTCCTGGCACATTCCTTGCTGGGATACAGGGTTGGTTTGAGGGGCGGAGCCCTTGCTACCCAAATTAAAGCCTTTGAGATGGCATAGACCTTCATGGTGCATGCCATTTTCATAATTGTATCACATGCTTTCTCCAACATCAAGTCCTCACTATTTCAGTATTTCTAACCAAATCGTCATTCTTTAAAGAACTAATAATGAAGATGAAGATTTCAACTGGTCAAAATGATGAGGGCTGCAGGTTCTGACAATGAATCTCTTGGGTCAGAGACTCTCAATTTATTCAGCCACGTCACTAACATAGTTACACTCCCTAAGGAGGTCATAATCATTACTGTTGTTAAGGACATCATCATTTGTAATCCACTGAGAATTTGCATTGATCTTGTCGAGGTCAATCGGCATTCTTTCTTTGAAACAGCATGTTCTTGGTTTGAATCTCAATATATTGGTAGTTAAAATGAATGAACAGTTTAATAGTTAAGTAGTTAATCATATGCCAAAATACCTGAGGTTCTGAAGAGTGCATACCAGTTCTGAAGATGACCTTTGCCACTTCACAAGATAAATACATACGTTGATGGGATGAATATCACACTACCATTTTAACCTTGTAAAGCATTGTTGATAAAGATTTGGAATACAATTTTGTTGGCTTGGGCTTGATATGATATACCTTAAAAGGTAAAAAGAAAAGTAACAAATTACGGTTTTGTCAAAGTAGCCCATAATGATGGAGCTACAGAATGACGATATTTTCCATCAATGTACTTTTTGGGAGGGTCTTTCTTCATTATTCATTTGAGGACCTTAAGATTGTATTCACAATTTTAATATGAGAATTTGGGATATGCTGTGTACTTTTTTCAACAACTATACATGACCAGTGTTTTCTACAAGTCTTTCATGGCTGTTGGTGATTGATTCTAAGAATAACAGATCCACAATAATTTATGCAAGATTTTATTCATTCACGAATGTCATCACAACGCAACTGGTAAGCATATTCTGTGTTCAATTCAAAGTAAATTCCGATGAATACAATGTCTGAGAAAAGCATACAGATATCACAAAGAGCTTTAACTGTGTGCGCCCATCACTTTCCAGATTATACCTGCAATAACTTTGATGAAATACCAGTTCGGGTATTGTCTTTGAATGTATTGTCTGAGAGAGTTGGGGCTTGGAGACGAAATGCATGTTTACTGCCACACCATAATCCGTTTCTCTTGATTGGAGATCAAAGAGATATATATCACGTTCTTCCGGGAAGATGATATCAATTGGGATCTTGATGCTGAGCGATTACCACTAATCCTCCGCCCTTGCAGTGGCATTGGACGCCTTGGAGTCGGATGAGAATTCAAGTGCTCTCTACATTATTGTATAACGGATGAATCTCCTTAGCATTGATGGTTTATTCCGCCCAATTAGATCACTTGCAGTACTCAATCTATATCCATCCAACCTGCAAACGGGATGAAACTTGTAAAGAGACGATTTTCAGAGAGTGGAGACAAAGCACGAAATTTCCAGGTTGATTGCTACGTGCCTCACTTGGTTGCCCGCATAGAAGACTACGCTTCTACCGATAAGTGGCAAAGTCTATTGACCAAATTCCGTGATGAACCAAATGAAAGAGCCAATCCAGATATATACAAGCTTGACATGCTGATTTGAAGATGTCGGCTAGAGAGCTAAAAGAAAAATAAAAATAAAAATTCAAATCTTATTATGGCACAAGTCAAATGAGTCAGCCCAACATGCTATCTAATTTATTTATTTAGTGTTAAAAAACAGTGTTTTCAAAGTTCTTCCCACCAAAGATCAATTCGGGTTTTCGGGAACATTACAGTCCCCGCCCTTAGATCGTTGCTTGTCCTCAAGCAGCCTTAGATTAGGATGTTGGAAGATCTCCACCCCTTCCCAAGTGGCATCTTCAGCTGGTAGGTTCTTCCATTTGACTAGATACTCCGGAATAACCTTGTTTCTCAACTATTTCTCTCTCACGTCTAGCGCCATTTCGGGCTCGAGAATCAATTTTCCTCCGTCATCAAGTGGTGGCAGCTCTAGTGATGGTGTAATTTGCTGTCCTAAGGCCTTCTTCAAACATGAAACGTGGAAGATATTATGAATCCTGCTCTCTGGTGGGAATTCAAGTTCATATGCAACCTCCCCAATTTTCCTTGTGATCCTGAATGGTCCATAGAACCTTGGCCTCAACTTTTGTACTCCATTTCCCTTGAGAGATGATTGTTGGTACGGTTGCAACCTCAAGTACACCATGTCGTTAACTTCGAAAACCCTTTTAGTCCTTCATCGATCGGCATATAACTTCTGCTGATTTTGGGCTTGCTGAAGATTCTCCTTCAAGGCATTCATGATGTCCACGTTTTGCTGAATCATGTCCCTGGCACTCGGAACTCTACTATCTGCAAGGATCAAATCCATGAAGGACGTGGCCTCATACCCATAGAGCGCCTTGAATGGTGACATCCCAATAGACATGTGGTGTGTAGTGTTGTAGCAAAATTCACCCACTTCACCCAAGCTGATTTCTGTCCTGTCACATAGTTCCTTAAATATCCTTCTATCCATTTGTTCACTATCTCCGTTTGCCCATCTATTTGGGGATGGTAGCTCATACTAGGGGTCAATTCCGTGTGAGCCAAACGAAAGAGTTTTTGCCAAAACAAGCTGATAAATTGGTTATCCTTGTCACTCACAATGTTTCGTGGCAATCCATGGAATCTAAACACTTCTCTAAAAAACAAATCTGCAACTTGAGGGGCCTTAAGTTCTGAAGTAATGGCAAATAAATGAGCATACTTGGTGAGTCTATCCACCACAACATAAATACAGTCTTTACCTTGCACCTTAGGGAGTCCGGTGATGAAATCCATCGAAATGCTTTCCCATTTCTGATTTGGAATGGGCAAGGGCTGCAATAAACCGGTTGGTAATACGTGTTCAGTTTTGTTCTGTTGACATACCAAACATTCCCTTACATGTTGCAAAATGTCATTTTTCAGCCCCTTCCAAGCAAAACGTTCCCTTGCTTGTATGTCTTGTAGAATCCTGGATGACCAACAAGAGGAGTATCATGGCAAGCTGTAGTGATCTTGTTCTTGACCCTAGAGTGAGGTACAAGGTAGACCCAACCCTTGTAGAGAATGAGCTCCTCAACCACCCTGTACCTGTCATCAACTATCTTCCCCTCCAAAATGTCATTAGCAAATGAATCCTTAGCATACTCAGTTGTGATATCAATTCTCCAATCAACCGATATATCAGTCATAGCACAAAGATAAGGCTTCCTAGAAAGAGCATCAACCACCACATTGTTCTTGCCCTTCACATACTCAATATCAAAATCATAAGCTTGAAGTTTGCTTACCCATTTCTGCTGTCTATCGTTCAAGTCTTGCTGATTTAGGAAGTACTTCAGGCTGTTATGATCTGTTTTCACCACAAATTTCTTGCAGACCAAGTATTGTCTGAATTTAGCAAGAGCATGCATAATAGCTAACATCTCCTTGTCATAAATAGAGAAAGCCCTCTCAGGTTTGGTTAGCTTTCTACTCTTATAAGCAATAGGATGTTTGTTTTGCATTAATACTGCTCCAATACCTTCGCCTGACGCATCACATTCAAGCACAAAAAGAGATGAAAAATCGAGAATGGCCAAAACGGGACACAAACTCATTACCTCCTCGAGTTTGTCAAATGCTTGTTGGGCTGTGGGGCTCCACGAGAAAGCTCCTTTCTTTGTTAGACTGGTCAATGGTGTTGCAAGCGGAGTGAAACCCTTCACAAATCTTTTGTAGTAGCTACATAGGCCCACAAATCCCCTCAAATGTGTCAAATTCTTGGGGGTAGCCCACTCCTGTATTGCCTTGATCTTTTCTTCATCCACACTAACCCCTTGGGTGCTGATCTTGTGGCCCAAATATAGGATCTCAGTTATCCCAAATTCACATTTCGACATCTTGGCATAGAATGAATTCCTCTCAAGGATGTCAAGCACTTCCTCTATATGCTTCAGATGTTCTTCCCACATTTTACTGTAGATCAAGATTTCATCAAAGAAAACCAACACAAATTTCCTCAACTGAAGAATGAATACTTGATTCATGCAAGACTGAAATGTGGCAGGGGCATTGGGTAACCCAAACGACATTACTAAGAATTCATAATGCCCGTAGTGATACCTGAAAGTTGTCTTCTGTAGATCCTCGTCCCTGACTCTAATATGATGGTAGCCTGAACGCAAATCAATCTTGGAGAAGTATATTGCTCCATGTAGCTCATCTATTAGTTCATTGATCCTGGGAATGGGGTAGCGGTTCTTGATTGTCTTCTTGTTGAGGGCTCTATAATTGATGCACATCCTCAGTGTCCCATCCTTCTTTTTGACCAGCACCACTGATGAGGCAAAGGGGCTTGAACTTGGGTGTATAAACCCCATATCCAATAACTCCTTGATGGCTTTCTCGATTTCTTCTTTGTATTATTCGTGGATGGTGATAAGGGGTGGTGATAACTAGTTTGGCTCCTTCTTCCAACTCTAGCACATGTTGAAACCCTCTATCTGGTGTAATCCCGCTGGCATCTCTTTGAAAACTTTGCACTTTTTATCCAGGATAGCCTGAATGTCACTTGGAAATGCTCTTTCCTTCTTTGGTGTGCTAGTATCCATAATCAAGCATTTTGCTGCCCATGCCACTTTATCCCTACAGAAGGATTGCTCCATTCTTTTGGCCGAAACCACCATAGGCCCATTCCTAGAAAGGCCCTTGAGCACAACCTCTTTGTCCTCATGCTTGAATTTCAGCTCCATGGTTTGGTAGTTGGTGTTGTATTTTCCTAGTGAATGAAGCCATTGCACTCCTAGGACCATGTCCGTGTCGCCGACATCAACAACATAGAAATCCTCCTTCATCTTGTGTCCCCCTAACATCAACTCCATTTGTTGAATTCGTTTTGTGCAAGGATGTTTCCTCTAGCTGCTTGGACATCAAACCCTTCAAAGTCTTCCGTTGCTAATCGCAATTTAGCCACTGTCCTCTTGTCGACGAAGTTATGCGTAGCTCCACTATCAATTAGCATTGTTACTCTGTCCTCGAAGAACTCCCCTCACTCATAAATAATGGTATCGAGGTGTTCCTAATAGTGTTGCCAAAGTGCTTCCTGTTGGGCTTTCCTCTATTGCGAGCCCCTGTTGCTTCTCCGGAGTGTCCTCTTCATTGACCCCTCCTTCAGTATCTGCTTCATCATCAAATACCACTTCGATGTAATAGACTTGTCCTCTCCCTTGGCACCTGTGTTGATTATTCCATTTTTCATTGCAATAGTAGCACGAGCCTTTCTTGCGTAATTCATTTCTTGACATGTCATGTGGACCTGTAGGAGGAATCTTTGGTGGTGGATTTGCCTGTATGAGAGGCTTCTTCAGCTGCGCTGTTGGTGCATTCTTGACAATAGCCTTCCCCTTCTTGGTGGAATCCTCAAGACTCAAGGCCTTCCGAATAGCATCTTCTAAGGTTGTTGGCTCTAAGGCCCTCACCAAGCCACTGAAGGAATCGGATACGCCTTCAATGAAGAAGAAAGTGAGTCTCTTATTTGATACATCAGACACCATCACTGCAAGTCTTTGAAACTCTAAAACATATTCATCCATAGTGCCTGTTTGCTTCAATTTGGTCAACTCTTGGATGCTTCCAGGTCCTTTCTGTCAAACCTCTCCAGTAATTTTTGTGTGAAATCTGCATATGTATTTACTTGTCCAAACCCTTGGGTCACAATACCATGGTGCCACCATTCATGTGCCAGGTCCTCCAAGTGCAAAATGGCAAATTTGAAAGCTTCTTCTTCCGTCATGGGGCTGAGAGAAAAATGTGTCCAACTTCTGTATCCATGATTGTGTAGTCATTTTTCCTGAACCATCGAAAGTTGGGAGTGAGAGCTTGCTGATCTTATGCTGGAGGTCTCTATTCCCACAATGTTGTCTTTCATCACTCCTTCTAGCATTATAAAATTGGTCGAAAGAGATTGCAGCTTGAGCGTCCACATCTAATTCTAGGTACTCACGGACTATACTTGCATAGCTGTGTTGCTCTTCCTCTTCTTGTCGGCCTTCCATTTTAGGCAAAAATCTTGGCTGAGGGTGCTTGTGAGTGTGTCCATTTGAAGCTCTGCTTTGTTCTCCTCCTGAACGTTCGGAATGCCCTCCTTTGTCACTGTTGGATCCTGATTTGATGTTGTTGACTGCAACAGTGATTGTATTGCTTGCAGCAAGGCCTGGTTTGTTTGGTCTTGTTGTTTCATTAAGTTGTCCAACTTATCATTCTGATCTTGATCCCCCATTCTCTCCTTACCTCTGCCTCCTATTCCTTGAGCAACTTCAAACTTCTTCTTTTCTCTCTCTATCGCACAAATATCTCTCTAGTTCAATTGCATAAGATCTTGCCCACAGGCTGGCAAGCCTTATGGCTCTAATACCAAATTTAAACACCCGGTGCAACTAAACTGATTGATTCCAAGAATAACAAATCCACAATAATTTATGCAAGATTTTATTCATTCACGAATGTCATCACAACGCAACTGGTAAGCATATTCTGTGTTTAATTCAAAGTAAATTCTGATGAATACAATGTTTGAGAAAAGCATACAGATATCACAAAGAGCTTTAACTGTGCGAGCCCGTCACTTTCTAGATTATACCTGCAATAACTTTGATGAAATACCAGTTCAGGTATTGTCTCTGAATGTATTGTCTGAGAGAGTCGGGGCCTGGAGATGAAATGTGTGTCTATTGCCACACCAGAATCCGTTTCTCTCGATTGAAGATCAAAGAGATATATATTGCGTTATTTCGGGAAGATGATATCGCACGGGATCCTAATGTTGAGCGATTACCACTAATCCTCTGCCCTTGCAGTGGTGTCGGACACCTTGGGGTCGGATGAGAATTCAAGTGCTCTTTACATTGTTGTATAACAGATGAATCTCCTTAGCATCAATGGTTTATTCCGCCCATTTAGATCACTCACAATACCCAATCTATATCCTTCCAACCTGCAAACGGGATGAAACTTGTAAAGAGACGATTTTCAGAGAGTGGAGACAAAGCATGAAATTTCCAAGTTGATCGCTATGCACCTCACCTGGTTGCTCGAATAGAAGACTACGCTTCTACTGATAAGTGGCAAAGTCTATCAACCAAATTCCGTGATGAACCAAATGAAAGAGCCGATCCAAATATATACAAGCTTGACATGGTGATTTGAAGATGTCGGCCAGAGAGCTAAAAGAAAAATAAAAATAAAAATTCAAATCTTATTATGGCGCAACTTAAATGAGTCGGCCCAGCATGCTATCTAATTTATTTATTTAGTGTTAAAAAACACTGTTTTCAAAGTTCTTCCCGCCAAAGATCAATTCGGGTTTTCCAGAACATTACACTTGGGTAGTTTCTTTTTTAATTTCAAGAGAGGATAAGTAGATCCCTTTTTAGAACTTTACTATCGTTCAACACATATTAAACACTGTTTTTTGTTGATTGAACCTGTTTCCTCTTTAATGGATATTGATGCCTGAGCTGTAGTGTGAAATCCAGCAAAATGAAGGTAAAATCTAGTGCAAGAGTTAAATGCTCTAGCCACATGAAAAATGCCTTCCAAATGCAAAATAAAGAAAGTAAAACTTGTCCAAGCAATTTACTAACATGTTAAAGCCCGAGTGTTAAAATAATTAAATTGTGGGCTGGTAAAAAAATGTTGAAAATTGGCCTAGACACAATTCAGACTTGTTTTGCAATTTAATTGTGATTAATTGTGAAAAGGTGGTAAAAAATTGTTGATTGTAGTTTTAAAAAGAACTGTGATTTTTTCTTTTAGGGGCGGGGGGTTGTGAACTGTGGTGATTCATGATTACTTGTGACCTTTTTGTGATTTATGCTTCTATGGTTTAAAGAAATGCCCTGGCTATGGGGTATGGGGAGTCAGCAGTCCCCATGGTGTTTCTGGTTCATGGTTTATATCCATTATATTTGAATATCACTTAGTTGTCTACTTTAGTGAAATGCCTACAAATACTTGCATGTGGCTTTGGGTTAAGCACATCTGAGAAATGTCATGTTGCATTGTGAATGACTAATACAGTGAGTGCTTAAAAAATTGTGAAAAGGTGGTAAAAAATTGTTGATTGTAGTTTTTAAAAGAACTGTGATTTTTTCTTTTAGGGGCGGGGGGTTGTGAACTGTGGTGATTCATGATTACTTGTGACCTTTATTCACTTAGTTGTCTACTTTAGTGAAATGCCTACAAATACTTGCATGTGGCTTTGTGTTAAGCACATCTGAGAAATGTCATGTTGCATTGTGAATGACTAATACAGTGAGTGCTGTTTTTACTAAGTTTTTTCTGAAAGGGTTTTCTAGGGTAAAATTGATTGTTATACTGTGTTGTTATTTCATGCTGCTGCATTTAAGATTCTGTTAGCATTGCTTCTCTTTGCATAGGTTTATGGGTATTATATCTCTAAGATATATCCGGTTGATATTTGTATGTCACTGCATATCCAGACATATCTAGATTGCACTTTTCCTGATCCAGATGTATTGAGATACACAATTCAACTCCCTTCTGAAGCATATTTGATAAATACAGGCATGCCGGGCCCAATCATGCTGATTATTTAACATAATGAAAGTATTGACACTGCACTTTCAACTCATAGAAAATAAGAAAAGTTTGGGTGTCTTGTTCAACAATGTTAGGAAATATTGGACATATAGAAATATAGTTGGGAACTTGGGATATTCTCAGGCTATGATTTGAGAGCAGGATGATTTGAAGTACACTTAGGAGGTCCTAGGATCAAAGACCAACTGGTCCACAGTTTTTGCACATGGTATAAGAACCAGGATAGATGAGCTCAAGACTGATCTTTAGAGCCCCTGGAGTGAACGCAGAAGGCCCTAGGCTTAATCCATAGCTATTCCATGGTTTTCTCTACAGTATATCTCGGTTTAATATTTTGCTTGTTTCTCACTAGAGTAGTTTTTGTGCAGTCTAGCATTTGCTGTGGTTGTCCAAGAGTCTTATCTAAACTATCTTACATGATTCTTCCATACTCTTGTCTAAGCAGAGAATTAATTGGTTAGCAAGAAAGGTAATTTAACATCATAAGCCAAATGGTTGTCACATTCCAGATTTTGCACAAACAAATCATCATTTAACTCAGATACTGGAACCACTTCTCCTAAAACAATGAGCATTGACAAGCATTTTGAATCATCTTTTTGTACTGTATATCTTGTTTTATTTATTTGGGTTAATGGATTCTATGTTTATTTCTTGTCCATCTTGACTATATTTTAATAATGTGTGTTTGTCCTGATTTCTAATTTTGTTTTGTGTCCACCTTGTCTTGTGCAATATTATATTCCACTGCGTTTCTGGGATGGGGATGGGGATGGTGGGAAGGCAGGGGATGTGTTTCGGGGAAGTCAGTCTGAGGGCAATTTTCTGGGGATGACAGGGGGACGGCAATATCTGTATATATATAGTGAAAGAGATACCCAATATTCTAAGCAGCAATATAACATGACACTGTTAAAATGATGCTGAATGATGTTTGCAAATGCCTGCATGCCAATCATATTCCAAAAAAAGTTGTTTGTCTGTACTTCTCACACAATAGCACACTGTACCAGAGTCCCAGACCATAGCCAATGCACCATTAATGTCTTTGGATCGACAATAATAACTGACTCTAATACCATATAAATTTTTTTGATGTTCGAGACTTTTTGAACAATGAAATCAGATATCCAAATTATTGCTGTTAGTGTTAACTGTTATATAACTTATATGATATATCATATATATTGCTCATTGCTGTTATACCACTGTTGCTGCTGTCATGATTAATTTTATTGCTGTTATACTTCTGCTATAATGATACATTTATTGCTGTCATATTTAACAGTCTTTTTTAATGTTATGAATGATTATCTTTTTTAAACATTATAAAAAATTGCCTTGCCATCGAGGATGTTTGGCCGTCCTTGGGATGGTTGGGTGTAGGATGGCCAAATGCGCCCATGGCATTTCCTATTTCTGCAATATGTTTCAAAGATTTGAATTTTTTTGGGGATGCCCCCTGCTGTCCTCCTGTACCCAAAAACACCACTGGGGATGGGTACAGGAGTTTTTGAACCAGGGACACATCCCTGTAGAACATAGGCATTATATAAAGGTCTGGAATCATCTTTATGTTGAAAATATTGGCTGATCATTGTACCATATCAAACATTGTAGTTGATGGTTTTTATATTAAAAGGTCTTAATGAGTTCTTGTAAAATGAAAAAAGCTTGAGTCTTCGTGCTTATCCAACGACCTTGTCTCTCGCTATGAACCTTGCAATAAAACCTTTCATCTATGGAGAAAGTTCTCTCTTTTTAAATAGCTTGAATTTGCACTTTTTCCACTTGCTTAACATAATTCATTTCAGAACAACTATTTGAATTTGGAGATGTAGTTTGGCTTGCTTTGAGGTTGGCTATGACTGCATATCTATCATTTGCCACTAGAAACTGGGTTTTGATCAATAGATTTTTTTAATGTATAATGTATATAGCATTAAGATGTGATTTCCTGCATGTCTGTGATCTTTACTCCAATGGATTTGAATTCTGTTTAAAAAGAAGTAGATATACATATGCTGTGAGTCTAAGATAAAGCTTATTGAGATTCAACTATTATTTGTTATTATTCTATATTCTATATGAATAAAAAAGAGAAAGTCAACCTAATCAAAGCATTCCAAAATGTAGAATTAGGTACCTGTGGGTTCCACTTGGAATCGCCAGAATTCCTAAGTGTTGGATACACTGTTTTTGTGGGCCTATCCAAGGTTTGATGGTTTTGTTTACTTCAATTAAAACTCTGCTTTTATGTACCATCAGATGAGATGCTCCTGAATGTCCTAGATATATGCCTCCTGTATCATGTGGTCCATTTCATTATATTATTGGATGATTAATTCAACAATATGTACAGATTCCAGGCTCACCTACATACTATGAAGGTGTTTTTCAAGCTTTTGAACATATTGCCAAACATGAAGGCTTGGGAGGTCTTTATCGGTAAGTTAAATGAGTATAAATTTTATGCATTGCACTAAGTGGTGGTCTCTTTCATTTAAATGGGCCTGGATTGAGGCATCCAAGTGAGAAATACCAAATAATTTTATTCTACAGCTCTAGCCATCATGCATGCCAAAGTTGTCAGCCAATTCTTTTTTATTTTAATTAAGTCGTAATTTGATATTTGGACACTGAAGATCTTACTAATGATTTTATGTTCCCCTATCTTTCAGAGGTCTTCTTCCGAGACTTGTAATATATATATCGCAAGGGGCTCTGTTCTTTGCATCTTATGAATTTTTCAAGCGGGTCTTGTCTATTGAGGTCCGGCATCTAGCTATACAGACAACACAGTCTAGAGGTGCTGGTAAGATGAGTCAATCTACAGTTGTTGAATCTACATAGTGCAATTTTCTTTGCAGTTATACTGCTGCAGGGGAGAATGTTTTTTCTATTTGTAGACCATTTTGTGCAGCAGAGTGGTCAAATTGTTTAGGTTGCTTTTCATTGAAGTTGTGATTGATTCATTCAAAGTTGTAAGCTTAATATACTCATCTGCAATGTGCAAGCACACCTTTTCCAGAGTTTCCAGTCAATCAAGGCGTTTAGTTTACCCTGATTCAACTTCATCTTTGGAGTTCTGTCATTGTGGATCTCCTGCAGTGAAATTTTGTCTCATGGCTCTGTTGTAGCAGTGTTTTCCAGCACTTCCGTTCACCTCATTTTTTTCATCAACATTCCCATTCTTTACAAAAATTCACTTTCGAAATTTCTTTTGTGATACAAGAGTAATAGCAATTATATTCTATGGTCTAACTGCATTGTAGCTTAAATTCTCAAGATGGAAATGCGGTTGGAGCCAGATGGAAATTTATCTGGCTACTGTCTGGTTGCTCTTTTGTAGTTTATACCAACATTCAAAGAAATAAAAAAGTAAAGTTTCATTGTGAGATATTGATTCCTATATATCCTAATTGAAGTCAATAATTTGGCCTGATTGATTCTTCTGATCAGCCTCATTCTATTCACCTTTTTGATGCTCTCTTCCATCAATATTTGGTGAAAGTAACTGCAATAACAGAGATCCAATAATGTAGATGGGTTGTTCAAACAAAATCAAAATCTGTAAAACTACAATATAAACAGTAAATAAAGTTGAATTGAGCTTTATGTGATTCTTTTTGAGATCAAATATATAATCCATAAACGCTGGGCTTATGACCCTATTGATGCATCAAACAAATTCCTTTGCTAGCTCTACACCAGCAACTCTGGCTAATCACTGCCCTAATGGTATATTAATAATCAGCAGTATAATATGTTAAAGACTAACAGAATTAAATGATTAATTAAACAAGAAACAGGGAAAACACTATGCAAAAACACAACACTAAATTTCATCTAGGAGAAATCCAAATTGGGTGAAAAACTTTAGTAAGGATACGCTGCTAGCATTCTATTACTAAAGTCAATGCCAATACATAGAGTGTACACTAGCATAAGAGTTAATTGGAGTTGTCTTAGCAATCCACAAAATCCTTCACCCCTACTTTGCTCCTGTGCTTCACATATACCTTGCATACATCCTTTGGTTCTCTTCAAATCAGCATAAGAGTACTGCCATGAGCCAACCCTTTTGCCATCCTCCTTTCTGCCCTATATCCTTCCCATTGGTTCCCCAACAAGGGTAAGGAATTGTCATCTGCCAACGGAGCAAGAATAGTCACAGCCTGGGGAAATGTAACAGCCGTGCACAAGTAAGGGAGCAATCACCAGCATATATAAATTTACCTCCTTTGCATTTTGCTGCCCTTATGGTGTTCCAACTGTTGCTTGCCATTCCATCTTTTGCTGTGCACCAAAATGTGACCTCCATCTAGTGTGGGCTTGGATAATGGACTCTAAGCATAATGGTTATGTTCTGGGCTATAACAAAAACTCCATTAGAACCAACCTCTGAACAACAATCTCACTGTCCAACTTTTCTTGTGCTGAATTTGTTTCTTTAATCATTTGACGACTTGTAGAATTGGTGAAAGCAATATAAACTGCCCAACATAAGTGATTCCAACAGAAGAAATAATCCTAAATGATGTCCACAAGATAAAGATTAACCCTACGAATGACTGTTGATTGGAGGGAAAATAACACTTTTGGGCCTGTCGTAGGTGATAGTTGTAGCAAATCAGAACACTTGCAACATTGTTGTAGCCTTGAAGGTGACCTTGCAATTTACTGCAAGTGTACTTGTAGCAGGTTGTAGGCAAACCTATCAGGTTCCATGACCACCAATGGCCTGACTGTGGAACTTTCTAGATCCAAATAACTAAACCAACTTTTGGATTCTGCATTCCTAACCAGGGAGCTTTTGGTTCCCAAAAACCTCGGGACAATCAAATATGGGAACTTCTTTCTCATTTCTTGTCAAGCCATCCACTTGGCCTTATTTGGTAATTGCCATTTCTTCTCAATCAACCATGTTTCTTGTTCTCTTTGCTTGGTTTGCCTCACCTTCTTGTCAAGAATGATGTCTTTTTCTAAAACTTCCATCGCTTTAGGTGCAGAATCATCCAAGGAAGGCAATACGACATCTTGCTTGTCAAGGCTCGAACAAGAATAACTTACATTTATCATGAAGATGGTTTTCATATATTTTGACAAATCCAAATGAAAAATGTTTTGCCCCACTTGCTCTATCATCTAAAATGAATCATATTTAGGTGTTTTAAATTTCCACGAAGGCCCTTGTTGTCTCTCTTTGCCCAATTAGATCCAAACCATGTCACCTGCATGGAACTTGTGCTTTGTTCTGTGCTGATCAAGCTGTCTTCTATACTTAAAATTCTTTGATCTCTTTTGGACTCAGATGTATCTGCCTTAAATTCTTCACAAATTGATGGGATTTTTAAACCTTAGAATCTGCATTTTCTGGCCCCATACTTGACTGTCCCAAACAAATATCAAGTGGGCTAGGTGGCATAAAACCAAAACATCTCTCAAAAGGTGAAAGATTTGCTGAAGAGTGAATGACCCTGTTATATGAATGTTGTATGTACGCCAAATGATCATCCCAGTCCTTGGGATACCTCTGATTGTAGCCCTTTAGCAGTTGAACCAATGTTTTGTTTATAAATTCACTTTGTCCATCTATTTGAGGATGGAAGGTAGTGGACAGTTTGAACTTCATGTCCATTGTCTCCCACAATGTGTGCATCAGAACTTCCTGAAGAACCTAGTATCCTTATCAGATACGATGCTTTTTGGCATCCTAAAATCTATCCAAACATGTTTAAAGAACAGTTCCATTGTATCACACCTAGTTAATATCTTTTTGCAAGCTATGAGTACAACATATTTTATTGAAATGATCTACAACCACAAATATAATTCTTCTCATGCTTGGTTCTTGGAAGACTTCTCAACAAAATCTAGATGACGTTCTCCCAAAGTCTCTTAGGCATGGATAATGGCTTGTACAACTCCAATTTCCTGCTGTTGGGCTTACTTACCGCACAATTAGCAACTATGAACAAACCTTGCAACATCAGCATGAAGACATGGCCAACAAACATATTGCTAGAGATTACTTGCTGTTTTAGTGAAACCAAAGTGTCCAGCTATGTGTGATGTGCGTGCTTCCATCATAAGCAAAACTTTTCAGTCCCTTGGCACATAAAGTTTACCTGTCTTGTAAAGATGCCTTTCTTTAAGGCAGTAACCATGATGAGGCCTAAACCCCACACTTTTCCCAATTCATAGGATCTGATATAACTTGCATAAATTTGTGTCATGTTTCATAATCTTCCACGTACAATTCATGAAAAAGGGCTCCAACTTAGGCAAGCTACTCGCTGCAGATAATAGAGGTGGTCTTGATAGCATATCCACCACCTTGTCTGTCACACCATGCTTATATTTGACCACAAGATGGAATTGCTGAAGTTGTCCCATCCATGTAATGCCTCAACTGCTGCAATTTTGTTTGTGCTTGCGAGTATTGCGATGGCTTATGATTGATATGCACCATGGTCTTCTTTCCCATGAGGCAGTGGTTTCATTTCTTCACTGTTAAAACCAGAGAATATAATCCCTTATTATAGGTGTTGTATTTTAACATGCCTCCCTTCAACATCTCAGAATGATAGCAGATAGGCCTACCTCCTTGCAAGAGCATCACACCCATAGCATAGTCCCTAGCATCCATCTCTACCTCAAATGTTGCTTGCAAGTTGGGGTAGAGTTGGCATTGGTGCCCTACTTATTTTCTTCTTCCAACTCCTCAATTGCTCTCTACTATTTGTTGCAATAAGGGAACGAACTTCTTTTACAGGAGTTCTTGTAATGGAGCAGCCACACATGAGAAATTCCTCATGATTTTTTTGAGGTATTGCATTGCACCTATGAAGCTCCTAGTTTCACTCATGGTAGTGGGCTTTGGCCAATTAACAATAGTTTCAATTTTGGACTGGTCTATCCCTTTTCCTCCATTGTCCACTACGTGACCAAGGTATGCCAATAAGGTTTTGGCATATTCACACTTCTTTCCATTCAACAAAAACTTAATTCTTTCATAGAGTTTTGAATATCTTCCCAAGATGAAACAAGTGCTTCTCATATGACCTATTGAATACCAATATGTTGTCCACGTAAACAATAATACAAGAATCAATCAAAGGCCTCAATACCTCACTCATAAGGCACATAAAGGTGGTTGGAGCATGCACAATTCAAACAAAAGAACCAACCACTCAAAGAAACTTTGCTGTTCTTGATAGCCATTTTCCACACATCCTCTTATTTGATTCTCACATGGTGATATTAAAGTAATATTGTTATATTTAGTGTATAATGGCCATCTTAGTTTAGTTTGCTTTTAGTTAGTTTTAACAACTTTATTTTGTTTCTTTTGTTATCAATTGTTTTTGATTTAGAAACATTGTTTTTTAATTTCTTATTTAAGGAGTATTCCTCTCCTTTTGTTAATAATTAATTACCATTTCATGGTATTAGAGTAGAGGCAATTTATTGTAATAAAATTCGTGGCTTTTTTACCTGGAAATTTTGGAAAATATTTTTAGAAGGTTTTTGTTTGATTTTTTAAATAAAAAATCATAGGTTTTGCTTGTCAAAAATCGTGCCATTTTTTGCTGTGAAAAAAATCGAGTTTTTTTTTTAATAATTTTTTTGCAAATCGTGCCAGGATTCATTGTTGACAATCACAGATTTTATTTCCTCTAAAAACCGTGGATCTATTTACTCAGAAATCACTATTATCTTATTGGAAAGTGCGAGTTGTTTTTGATTTCGTGGGATTTCTAATTCTAGATTCTGGATTTTTGTGACCTCTCCATGCTACGTTTGGATCCTTCCATGCGATCTATGATTGTTACGTCTGAAAACAAAAATATCCCATGTGACCTAGATGCGACTTTGACACGATTTTTGGTGATTTTTGCATTTTGGGGGTTTCACAATTGCATCTGGAAAAATTTGAGATGCGATTGAGTTGTTTTTTAGCTTTTTTTTTTGAAAAAAAAATCGTGTGCTTTCTACAACTTGTGAAGGGATTTTCTAGAACAAAATCGTGAAAAAATCGTGGTGTTTTTGCAGATTTTCTTTTTTAATTTTTGAAAAAAAAATCATGGGTTTTTTGCCTCTTTGATATTTGATGATTTTTTTTAAATCATGGGATTTGTGCTAGTTGATCACCTCCAGATTTGTGCCAGCTGATCACCTCAAGATTTGTGCCATCTGATCACCTCATTTTTTGTGCCTTGGGAAAATGAGAGGGATGGCGTCTTTTACCAACATCATGTTGGAAAGTAGCCAAAGATTCAACTGTAAAAACTACAATACCTGGAAATAGAGGATGCTCATCATTTTTTAGTATCGACGTTAGATTAGATTGTCCTTGGTACAAACACACGTCCCATAGTTGTGGGAAAGGACCAAGACAAATTTGATGGAAGTAATTGAGAGGTGGTTATGTTTCTCAAGTTATTTGTCACCGATGAGATGCTTCCAGAAGTACTATCTAGCAAGATCGCTGCAGAGATCTGAACACAACTTAAAGAATTTGCATGAAACTTTAGACAAGGGCAAAACATTCTTCCTTAAAAATATGTTGTTCTCCATTATGATGGATGACAAGATGTTTTTGCAGGATCATCTCATGAAGTTCAAAGACATTCGCGATCAATTGGAGGCCATTGGTTGCAAGATGGAAGAAGAGGATATGGTGTTTATCAATCTAAAAAGCTTACCATGATCTTATTAGCACTTTATGAAAACTCTCAACATTACCTCCACCAATGTTGACCTGAAGTTTGATGACTTGTGCAACAAGCTCTAGTGGTAGGACAAGTGGAAGAAGCAGTTTGGGAGCAAAAACAACACACCCAGTGTGGAACAGGCTTTTACTGCCAAAAACAAAGGCAAAGGCAAGTCCTCTTAGTAGAAAGGACGAGATAAGTTTGAGGATGGCTCCAAGAAGAATATCACATGCCATTACTGTGGTAAGGTTGGCCACATGAAGAAACACTGCAGGAAGCGGTTGGTTGATCAAAAATCGAACTAGGGAGGGTCTCAACGGAAGGATCATGTTGCAGAGCGTTCTGAGCAAAAGGAGTCTACCTTTTATGCATTTATGGCCAAAAGACCAACAAATCATGTCAAATCTTCTATGTGGTATATTGATTTTGGATCATCTTGACATTTTGCACACATGAGAGATTGGTTAACAAAGTATAAGGCTTGCTCCGATTTTGTCATCTTTGGTGGTGGTGAAGAGTATACAGTTGTCAGCAAAGGCAACTTTTAGAATATATTTGGTGGGAGAAATTTCATATTCTCAATGTATAGTATGTTCCGGGCATGGAGCTCAATTTGCTTCCTGAATTAGATTATGCGACACTGTCCGGAGTTGTTAATCATCTTTAGTTCACATAAGTGCCACATTGTTAACAAGGAGTCCAAGAAAATGGTTGCAATTGGGCTCGAAGATCATGGCTTGTATAGGCTGGTTGATACTAGAGAGTGTCAGGAGCATGCAATGGTCGCAAAGAGTTTATCCATCTTTGGCATCAATGGTATGAGCATCTCAACCTAGCATACCTCTCTCAACTGGCTTGAGAGAATTTGGTAGAGGGCTTACCTAAGATTCAACAGTAGACACATGGTGTATGCAGAGCTTTCCAAGCAGGGAAGCAACATCGAACTCCATTTTCAGATGAATGAGCTTGGAGAGCATCCAAGGTCCTTCAGTTGGTTCATGTAGATGTTTGTGGACAAATGAATACTACATCGATCATTGGTGCCAAGTATTTTCTCTTGTTTATTGATGACTTCAAGAGGAAAATTTGGGTGTTTTTCCTCAAAGCAAAATCAAATGCTTTGAATGAATTCCAGAAGTTTAAAGCATTAGTTGAAAATGAGTTAGTATGTCTAATTATCACTCTTCGGTTAGATAATGTGGGTGACTTATGTTCCAATGAATTCAATAACTTCTATGCTAAACATGGTATCAAGCATCAATTTACCACACCCTACACTCAACATAATGGAGTTGAGTGGAGAAACTATACTATTATAGAAATGGCCCATTGTATGTTGGAGAACCGAAATGTTACAAATAAATTTTGGGTTGAAGTAGTGTATATTGTTGTATACCTTCTTAATGTGTCTCCCACATAGGCCGTCAAGAAGATGACCCTAGAGGAAGCATGGTCTACACAGAAACCAAGAATCAACCATCTCAGGATTTTCAGTTCTACTGCATATGTTTGGATTCCAAAAGCCAAAAGTTGATGCTTACAGGATACAACGACAATCATAAGGCCTACTGGTTGATTGATGTGGACACTGATTGTCTAACATTCAATAGGGATGTTTTTGATGAAAAAGGTGGACCTTTTCAACTCTCTTCTCCCATCAAGAGTCCTAAGGATCCGCCTTTGAAGACTAAAGGTTTGGGTGTCAGGCTTCCATTAGCTCCACTTGAAGGGAGGGATTCTGATGATTTTGCAATTGTGGAATCTCCAAGGCATGATGCTATACTAGTAGATTTCCCTCAAGACAACTTTGACCAACATCTAGATGATTTCATTCCAAGCATCCCAAGTCATGATGATCATCTTGATTTGGTAGCAGATGCATCTACTCTCCTACCTAAGTGGTGGGAGAAGCTCATTGGTGATGTTTGTGATGATGAACTTATTGAGGGTAGATTGTCTAGAGGCAAGAGCAATCAAAATATAGTGAATTTTGCACTTATGGCCAACATTCAAAGTGTTTATGAGCCCTAGGACTATTCAGAGGCGAAAGGTAAAACTTGAATGGGAAAAGACTATGGAATCTGAACATTATAGTCTTTTGAAGAACAATACTTGGGTTTTGTCAGATCTTCGACTAGGGAAGAAACCCATTGGTTGCAAATGGGTCTACAAAGTGAAATACAAAGCTGATGGAACACTTTATAAATACAAAGCTCAGTTGGTGGCTAAAAGGTTCTCACAGAGAGAGGACATTGACTATGGAGAAACCTTTGCACCCATAACAAAGATGAGCACCATTTGGCTTGTCCTAGCCATTGCAACACAGTTTGGATGGAAGGTCCACCAAATGGACGTGAAGGGTGCCTTCCTCAATGGTGATTTGTAGGAAGAGGTCTAAATGATGCAACCTCCTGGTTTCAAAGTTGTAGGCAAGGAGCACCAGGTATGCCGATTGCTAAAGGCTCTTTATGGCCTAAAGCAGGCTCCTAGGGCATGGTATCTGAAGATTGACAAGTATTTGGTTGCATAAGGTTTTTAGAGGAGTCCCTTAGATGCCAATTTATATGTCAAGAGCACTGGTAGTGATATCATTTTTCTTGTCATCGATGTGGATGATATTATAATTACTGGTAGTGGGATACATTTTCTTGAGCAAATCAAATTGAATTTTTGTCAAGCGTTTGATATGACAGATTTTGCTTTCTGCACTTTGCCTTGGTGTAGAAGTTTGGAAGACAAGTGGTAGTATTTTCATTTCTTAGTCTAAATGTGCCAAGAGTTTGCTGGAAAATTTTAAGATAACAGATTGCAAAATCTCATCTACACCCATGGAGAAAGGGCTGAAACTTTTAGGCAAATCACTCACCGGTGGTTAATGAGTCAACTTTTAGGCAACTAGTCGGCAACCTCATTTATCTTACAACCACTTGACCTAATCTAAGTTATGATGTGAGTTACACTCTTGTTTCATGATTGCCCCTAAGGTTGAACATTGGGTTGCAACGAAGGGAGTACTAAGATATGTGAATGGGACATCTGACTTTGGCATTTTGTATAACAGAAGCAAAGATCCTAGGTTGGTTGGTTTTACAGATTCAAATTGGAGAGGTTCTGTTGATGACAGGAAGTCTACTTCTGGATATGTTTTCAATCTTGGTACGGGTGTAGTCACATGGACCAGTAAGAAGCAGCAGGCAGTAGCTCTTTCCTCAATAGAAGCAGAGTATCAAGGAACTGTTAAAGCAACATGTGAGGTAGTATGGCTTTGGAGGATGCTTTCTGACATGAAAAGGTTTCAAGCAGGGCATTCACCCTTGTTTTGTGACAACCAAGGGGTGCTAAAGCTTGTGAAAAATCCAATCTTCCACGAGCACACAAAACATGTAGGGCTTCATTGCAACTTTATACAACAACTTGAAGATTGATCAGTGATGTTGCAGTATGTTCCAACTGAGGATCAAATTGCAAACATTCTACCAAGTCCCTAAGTTCAAACAAATTTGTTAAATTCAGGGGCAAATTTGGTGTAGTTAACAAAATGATCATTAAGGGAGGGTATTAAAGTAATATTGTTATATTTAGTGTATAATGGTCATCTTAGTTAAGTTTAGTTTGCTTTCAGTTAGTTTTAACAACTTTCTTTTATTTCTTTTGTTATTTATTGTTTTTGATTTAGAAACATTGTTTTGTAATTTCTTATTTAAGGAGTATTCCTCTCCTTTTGTTAATAATCAATTACCATTTCAAGTGATGCCTAGGGTTTACATCTAGTTTTGAAAAGAACTTGCCATATGTATTGCAATTGATCCAGTAAATCATTAATATGGGGTAGTGGATACATGTTCTTCATGGTCATCTTGTTCAAACCTTGGTAATTAATGCACCTTTGCTATGTCTCATCATTCTTCGATACTATGACAATGGAAGATATGCAAGGCAAGGTACTAGGTCTGACTACCCCTACTCCAAAAGTTTCTTGAACTCCTTTTTGACCTCTTGTGCCTCTTACTATTTGCTAGTATAGCCCAGGGTTTGCCAATGAACATAAGTTAATAGCTCAATTTCATGCTCATTTCTCTCTTTGGGGCTAGTCCCTTGGGTTCCACAAACAACTTGGAAAATTTACTCACCAACTCATTCACATCTTGCAATTTGTAGTCCTTGTAACCTCTTTAACTCAACCCCACCTTGTTCTCCTTTACCTCTCAACACAAGAAAATCTAGTTTTCCACATTGATCGAATGCTTGGCCTTTGAAGCACTTACCATGGTGACCTATCTTCTTCTCTGCTACATTCAATGCATATGACGTTCGACTTAGGACTAGCTTATATTTATTAGACCTCTACTATGTAGTGTCCCTAAGGTACATGTGTAAAACACTAAAGATCACTTTAAAAATGTCCAATGGAACCATATCTACTAGCACTTCATCTTTATATTCAAAACCAATGGAAAATTTGTCTTTGCATTATTTTTTCACCATGATCTCCACTCCATCTTTAAGCCAACCAAAAACACAAGGTTGACGTTGATCCACTAGTGGTGCCAAATCATTTGCAATTTTCTGTGAAATCAAGTTGGTTTGAAAACAAGTATAAAAATGAGAGTCTACCTTCATATCCTTGATGTGAATTTTGATATGAAAAAGCTTTATAAGCTCTTCTTTTGCTTTGGAATTTGTGCCCATTGCACATGTCTCTATGCACATAACATGATATTCTTTCATCCAAATCATAATCTCCACTTATTTCTTTACCCTTGTTCATCACAACAGTGTTGGCTTCCTTTTTCTATTTTCTCTAAGTTAATATCAAATTTGGGTGCAATTTCCACACTTATCTTCCATGTGTCCTTCCTTACAATAGTGGGCACAATGAGATTTGGCTTTATCTTTGCCTTTCCATTTGGATAGTTGTATTGGCATGCTTTCTTTGATTTTCCCTTGTCTTTTCTACATTCCTGACCTCCTTATTGTTGTCCCTTAACCTTGCCCTTATTTTTGAATGAAGGTGCTTTCTTCTTTTCCAACTCCACCTAATGAGCTTCATCACGTGTCATTAATGTCTCAAAGCTTGGCTATGGGAACTGGTGTTTTAAGGTGCATGAATAGACCACATATATATGCCATTAACACATCTTTCTCCATGACATCATTGCCCAATTAAATTGATCTTTTTGGAATTTTCTCATATACTCCTTTTCACTTTTTCCTTAATGTCATTGAAAGCAATGCCTAAACAATCCTCTTCATAACAAGTTGGATAAAATTATTCTTCAAAAGTTTCTTGAAGTCATCCCACTTTGAAACTGGAGTTACCTTTCTACATTCAATGGATAAAGCATAAATCTTGTACCATGTGAGTGTGACATGGTAGCTTGATCCTAACAAATGAAATTTGCTAATAAGGAGTGAGATTTTAATGGCTGAAATTAACCTCCATTTGGGATATCCATTGAGCCAATATTTTCTCTCCATCATATGGCTATATGTCTATCTTTGCTTTAGCATTGAAAACACTATGAGTAGATCTCTCTTCTTGCTTTGGTTTGAGCTTTTCTGGTTCACCTCTTCCTCTGCAATCTTAACCATACCAAACTTCTTGGTTAATGCTTGCACGGAGTTCTCAATCCGGTCTATTAGGTGAGAAACTCTAGAAATTATGTGGCTAGCATCCCATCACTAAGTTCAGTGCCGGTATGTATATGTTCGACCGCCAAGTAGTTAGTTGGAGCTGTCTTAACAATCCACAAACTCTATCCCTACTCGACTCTTGCTCCGCATGGAAACCCTGCACATAACCCTCTATTCTCTTCAAATTAGCATGCAAATATTTCCACGAGCCAATGCTTCTTTTGTCTTCCTTTACATGCTATATCCTTTTGCATTTGTGCCCTAGCATGGGTAAGGAACAATTTTGCTAAACAGTGAAAGGTTGCTTGCCAATCGAAGAACAATCATGGCTCCCTAGAAATGAAACAACCTTAAGTTTGAAAGGGAACAATTGCCATCATGGATAAAATTCCCCCTTTGCACTCCACTGCCCTTGTGATCTAATTTCTTTTTACCCCCTTTCAACTTTTGTTATTCCAAAATCCAACCTAGAAGTTATCCCAACAAAAATAATCACAAACAACACAATATCAAGATTAGCCCCATGAATGTAGGTGCTCGAGCCTCCAAGGTTCCACCAATGTTGACTATGGGATCTTCTAGACTTGAACAACCAAATCGATATTCAGATCAATATAATAATCAAAGTTAGTCTTTGAATGTGTTGTAAAGGATGAAAAAGTATTATTCAATTTGCTTGAGGCAATATTGATTGTATACATGTCACATAAGAGAGCAATATTGGTTAAGTGCTAGAAGTTTCTTAAGTCAAGTCTCTACCTTGCAACAAGATTATGAATTTTGACCTGTTACTACCAAAAGTTGCAGTAACCATATTTGCACAAGAAACAACATTCTAGTGGTGAGAAATAGTTAGAATGAAACCATATACAAATATAATGTATGTTACTTAAATTTTATGCCAATGGTATGATGATGCCCAATGTGCATAGAAGTTTCAATATCTTGAACCTCATTGCCATCCCAAAGAGTTTATATCATCCAAACACTTAAGTCTCTAGATTCTAGAGGCATTTGCTTGATGGCCCTTATTGCACATATAATATGAAGTTTGGAAGATGAACCCTTCAATCTTCCTTGACTCTAACCATTTTAGTATAACTACAAATTGACTATAGGAGCTTGTTCTCTTATATATTATATTGACTTGCTTGGAGTTTTATGATTGCTGAACAAGCACTTTTACAACATTTGTAGGAGATAGAGATTACCATTTCAAAGATTTTATGGAGTTGAATTGGTTCACAATCTAATTGAACATCAATTATGATGAAGGGAATAATCCTTATGGATGATGGTTATCCCCACGAAATGAGTCCAAGATAAACAAAATAAATCCAAGATGAAAGAATTGCTAATGTTTTCATGATTCCATTTAAATCAATTGGCAACATAACTAATTACTAATGTGAAGACAGTTGTGTAAGGTTACATACATAGTATGCAAGGATAATTCATGTGGGTGGTCCTAACTGTGTAGGTAAGTAATAAATTTTTAACTATAATTGCACATTATAATCATACATCAAATATATATTACATGTAAAGTTATTAAATTTGCTAAATTATACCTTAATGGTAGACTAAATATTTTCTTTAAACATAATTTTTTATTGCTTATCTTTCTTATTTTTTTAATACAAAATTTCATTCATAAGATACAAGTTTGAGTCATGGATTCGGGCCTTAGATTTGATTATTAATTGCACAACTTAACTTTAGGAAAGAAACACAAGTCTTCTTTTTTTCAACCTAAATATATGTTATCAATAATATGAAATACACTATCGTGCTAAAATGTAAACATTTGTTTTATAGTTCTTTTGATAGATTAACATTCTTTTTAATGGGTCTTCTAACTAGCAAAAAATTATAAAGCCTACGTCAAATTACATGGATTTAATTTTAGAATTATATAAAAATATAGAGTGAACTATTTTTAGTGCAACCAAACGTTAACACTAACATTATTACCTAAATTCTTAACATAACATTAAAACCTAGATGACAAAAAATATTGGGACCACTTGAAGGGGTATGTGCCTCATGATTTATCCTCACCTACAGTCAAGCTTTATTATGAACATTCTCATCCAAGTAGTTATTATTGTCAAGTACACACACTAGTTTGTGTACCATCTTCATTGCTCTAAAGATCATTCCTAATTACAAGTACATATAAGAGGGAAAATGCGGGGTTCCTACACGTCGTCTATGTCCTTACCAATGAACATGTTCTTAGTTATTCATTTGTATCTACTTAAAGAAAACAAAAGTTTGGTGGATTGTTGGTTCCATTATCTTTCGCTAACTTGTCCAAGACTTCTAGCTTTGCTCCCAAGATACCTTACACACCCTAGAGGATTTTCCTCTTCAAGACTACCATTGTTTCTATCAACGTTTGACATTTAGTACTCATTGCTTCTTTGTATGGTAGGATTTGGCTGGTAGAGTGGCTTTGGGGTGGGTTTAAAGAGGTGTAAAGGCCTGCACCTCTCCTTTGCTACTATTACTTAGTTATGTTTAGGGCATATTTTGACTATAATGTACCCTGAAAACCCATCATTTATGTGCCACACAAACCAACTTAGACTCTCAATGCTATCACCAAACCTTACCTTAAGTTTGAAGTTTTAATTATTCAAGAACACTAGCACCCTCCTACTATAGTATAAAATTCAAATTTGAATCCCATTTCCCCCCAAAACACTAGATTTTTCCTTAGTAAGTTTTCTCTAAAAGATACTTGGCTATAACAACACCCAAAATGCAACTCCAAATTTTTCTCTTTTAACAATTAAATGAAGCATGCATAGCCAGGTACAAGTGCAAAACCAATGTATATAGTATAGTAATTTCCATTGCAAGCCATATCAATTAGATACACTAAAACATATTTTACAATAAGTTCATATTTCTTCATAACCAAAGGTCATACCATGACATCTAATATATTAATATAGGCTACATGCCCAATTTCTCTACAAGTACAATGATGGTTGTTGGATCTTTGTTGTGTTTATGGTTTGTCCTTGATGACAAAATCTCTTTCAGTTGGTTCTCTTTGGTGATCAGTCTCAGTTTGGATCATTATAATTTATATTGGCACTTCATAAAGTTATTCATTATGTTTCAAATTCATGGTGATGAGATTTCTAGTTCATGTTATGAATGCTATTTCTTTAACTGACAGAGTTTGAAAGATGGTCTCTTTGTCAGGATGGTTCTCTTTGCATATCAGGTGTATTTCACATGATTACAAGCCATTTGATTACATTCTTTGATCTCACATTTTTGAAGGCATTATAGTTATTCGGGCTTACACATTTCGGCACGAGTATGGCAGAGTCTCCCCAATCCACTTTGAAATGTCTGAGTTGCCTATCGGCAAGACATTTCAGATGTCATGTCGATTGAATTTAACATTCTGGCAGCTGTCGGCAAGACCTCATTTTTGTTATGGCAACAACAAAAAGGTCTTTCGGCATAAGCTTTGGCCGTCAGGCTGAGGTCATATCAAAATCATATTGTCTCCCCGACCAGTGCATGTGGAAGTCTATCGGCAAAGTGTAATCCCATCGGTATGAAGTCACAACGAGATTGCAATGTTACACTGACCGATGGTGGATGGATGCGTATTGCCAAGAGTCAAGGTTCTCGGAATAGGTCTCGGCGAAGTGGTTTTGTCTCGCCGACATCACTTCTGGGATTCACTTCAGCCTGACTTATTGTTTTCGGTGTGAAGTCATAACGAATGCACTATGTCACACCGACCGCCGGTTACAAAACATTGCATATCGGCATGAGTTTTTATTTCGAGGGAATGTCTTAGCGAACACTTTGGTCTTACCGACTAAGTCTTTTGAAGTGCTTTCGACGAAAGTTTGGCATGGTCTCAGCGACTCAGTGTTTAAAGTTTTGTTTCGGTTTGACAATGCTTTCGTCGAGAGGTCTCCCCGATATTGATATGTCTCTCCAATGGAATACAAATGGTCTCTGTCGGTATGAGAAGTGAATTCTCTTGGCGATCTATTGTGAGCTCAGGATGTTTCGGCAAAATAAAGGGCAGTCTATATAGTGTCTCCCCGACTATGTATTATCTTGGCGACTTGGAAATGATAAAGGTCTTCGACATAGGTATTGAATTGTCACGGCGACAGTGTGTATCGAATGTCTTTCGGTATAACAAAGTTGATCTATATGATGTCTCTCCGATATCAAAAGCTATAGCGATAGAATGATGGTTTCATTGCGGTGAAAGATACTTTTTGTTTCAATGGTCAGAAGGATGTTTGATGGCTCTCGGCAAAACATTATGAAGTCTACGAGAGGTCTCTTCGATCTCATTTGGTCACAGTGATAGTGAATGAATCTAAAAGGCATCTCGGTGAGAATTTTCCTTATGTCTCAGCAAATGAATAATTCTAAGGAAGTCCATCGGCGTAGCATGTTGTATTCGTTATGACTTCTCCCGACTCTGATGGATCTTGGTGAAAGCGACAACCATAAGATTGTCTAGCAACGTTAAAGTTGCCTATGGCATAACGTGTCATCATTTGAATTGAAAGGTTGTTAGGGCAAACATTTTGAGCTTATTCTTTTTGCTGGGTATTGAACCCTAGCTTGGCCGCCATCATGAATGTTTACGTTTCTGTTGTTGCTGACTGTAACGGTTTCTACAGAGGTTTATGGAAGGTTTGTTTGATGCGTCTGGCTGGATGCTCGACAGTGGTTGATGGAGCCATGGGAGTTACAGATTTGTTTGAGAAATGATCTCACAAGTTTCATAAGCTGGGTGAAACGGCTCTTGTTTTGGTTGGTTGTTCTGCTGTTACTTCTGAAAACTGTTACTTTTCTAGCATTTATAAATAGAAGCAGAAAACTATGTTTTCTGTTCGGCTGTTGATATAATTATGAGTTTATCAATTCCTTGGCTATATGAAATTGTATGGATAAACTCTGCAATAAAAGAGGCAGAGACTTTGTAAATTTCTTCTCTATGTAGTATTTTGGGGATTTAGTTATTGAATCTTTAAGGTACTCTGTAGATGAGAAAACAGAGAGATATGTGCTTAACTGAAAACGAAGAAATCCTCTAAATCATTATTATTGTTCAAAACATAATTTGAGGGGTTGGTACTCCTTGAGATAGATATCTCTAAACGAGGGGTTGGTGCTCCTTGAGTGGGTGCTCAAAATCAGCCTATAAGGCATTGTGAACAGTTGATTAAAAAGATTAAGCCTGGAAGGCATTTAGGGAGTGGTTTTTATACCCTAGGAGGGTTTTCCACTCGGAAAAATATTGTCTCTTTGTTCTTCTGTGTTCTCTCTGTTTTACTATGCTGTTGTTGTTTCAGTTCACTGTTGTGTCATTATTTTTCTCAATTCTGTTTATGAATGATTACATTCAACTCATGAATGCTTTAATCAGAGTGATATTGAGATCAAATATGAGCTGTGTGTTTGAATATTTGAAAAATTGGTCATATTGTTAAGACACTGATTCACCCCCCCTCTTAGTGCCATTTTAACTCCAACAATGGTATCATCCAATATATACAAATACAATACTTGCAACATCTTAGTATGATCCAAATCATGGTATAACGTCAATTCATCTACAAATAAGTATCTATTGAATAAAAGTCCTTCAACTTGCCAAGAACCAAGCGTGAAGGGGAAGCTAAAACCCACTCTATAGAGGAAAATTGGTCCTCTCCATTTATCCACTTGGCCTAAAATGAATAAATAAATAGTCCATAGTCCATTTAACAATATGTTATTATGTCATACTCATGTTTGAGTGTTGGGTGAGATGACAACCCATTCTAGGCTTGGTATTGTCTAAGAGGGACCTCGAGGGTCCCAACTCTTTCATTTGCTACTTGTTCTTAACAACTTGGCTGCTATTGTTCCTCTCTTTTGGTTGTGTTGTTTCACTATTCTATTTGGCTATCTTCGGCCTATTTTTCCTTTCCTTATGGAAACTTTGTAAAGGGTCAAGACCCTAGTTTCGTGCTTACTTTATTCTTTTTTATGGCCTTTTTGCACAAGGGTTTGGGCCCTTCAAAATCTTTGCTTGCCTTAATAAAAGCATTCTTGGAGAGGAAGAAATGTCTCCCTGTTTGCCGCCTACTCTCTTACCCATTACAGGTTCAAACCTGCTTGTCTTATCCTTTGTTGTTGCACCCGCTACTTGTGACAAGTTTTTTATTTTTACTCAGGGTTTGTCGGTTGCCCATGATGCCTTTTTGGGTGACAACAATCTCATTCTGGCATGGGTTCCTTATGTTGACCTGGTTGTGTGCTTGTAATTAGGGTTGACCCAACCCTTGTTTTTGGTGCTATGGATGTATGTTATGCCACTCCTTTGGTACTTGCTTCTATTGTTGGTGAACATAGATTTGCTTAGTTAGCTGGGTCTAGTCCTACTCACCCTCTGAGAGTGAATTCTTAAAAATATTATCCTATTCTTTGTGCCAAATCATCCCTCGTAATGGTTCGTGGCCTTGATGTGTTGGAAATGAAAATCTTTGCCATCATAGAGGTTTGGTGTGCAAATTATCCAACCTTTGGCCTTCTCTTCTTGACATGCACAACTAGGTGTTGGATTCTTTGAGGCCTCTGTGGTTAGTAAGATTGATCTCTTCCCATGTGTAAAATGTTTTTTTATTGACTCCTTTGCCTCTTCTAAGGACAAAAACTTGATGCTAGATAAGTTGTGGGTTTGGGGAGAGAATTCTATCTTGATTAAACATTGGTCAAATTCCTTTAACCCCCTTATTCAACCACTCAATGTGCATTCGAGTGGGTTAGACTTTCAAATCTTCCCCTCTAGTTTTGGTATGTTTCTTGTTACGAAGCCATTGGGAACTCTATTGGTTGCTTCTTGAAGGTTGATGATTTCACTTTCTACATTGGGCACTCTATTTTTTCTCGCATTTCGGTGGATATTGACATCTCTAAGCCTCTTCACGAGGATGTGGTTTTGATAGTTGGGGTTAAGCCTTGGACTCAACCTTTGGATTATGAGGGCCACCCCTTTCAAATGTCGTTAATGCTTCTCCATTGGTCACTTGGCTATGGATTATCTTCTCTTGTGCCACGAGGTTTTTGCTACATGGTGGAGGGATGCTAATGAAAATGAATTAACTATTCACACTCTTTCTTCTCAATCGGATGACTCCTCTCAAGATGAGGACAAATATTTTGTTCCTAGCATAGCTCTAATGTGTCCCTCAAACCCTCTTGAGGTACCTCCTGCCCAAACCTCACAACTCAATTTTCCCTTGGCTTTAGATCAACTCCAAATTACTCATGTGGTGGATTACCACCCTTCACCTCGCTATTCCTTGGTTCTCTCATTGCATGTTGATGTGGTCTCTATGGGGTAATCCCTCTTGCTTCCCCTTGTTTAAGAAAATTTGGATTTTAGTGTTTTTTGGATTGTTGTAAAAAGGAAGGAGAAGGGTCCTCCAATATCACTTCTCCAAACTTATATTCGAGTGTTGAGTAAGATGCCAACTTGTTCTAGGCCTGGTATTGTCTAAAAGTGACGGGCAAGGGATCCCAACTCTTTCATTTGCTGTTTTTCTTTGTAGATTGAATGTTGTTGTCCCTCTTGGTTGTGGTGTTTCTCTACTATATCTAGCTAGCTTGGGCCTATTTTGCCTTGCCTTATGGCAGCTTTGTTAAGGGTTGGGACCCTAGTTTCTTGCTCTCTTTATTCTTTGGTCTTATTGTATAAGGGTTTGGGCCCTTTCAAAATACCTGCTTACCTTAACCAAAACAATATTTTACTATGTCCTTAAAATAATATATGTTTTTATTATGTTCATCTAATAATATATGTTATTATTAGGTATGTATACAATAAAAAATAATATGGAGTCAACTATAGCACAACATTCATGACACTATACAACACTTTACTATATGTCATATGATTACAAAACACTTTAAAAAAGACTTTAGAAGACATCACAACACTCAACAAACACTCATGACATTCTACAAAGTAATACATAAACACAATAATACGAGACTGCACAAACAATCCATACAAGTTAATAAAAAACCAAGGTAAAAATTAGGTATCAAAGTGATCAATTCCAACAATCAAACACACCAAAATAAATCACATTTAATGATATAACAAATAAAATTTAAAGGCAAGTACTAATAAGATTATTAATATATTTTTTTGAAATGAAGGCTCCCACTCCTCTTCCCACTCATGAACCTCCTCTTTTCGCTCGTGAAAAACTTGCTACTGGTATCCATGATTTGTTTGGTGTTGGTGCTCGTTCTGGTGCCACTATTGCTGCACCACCTACTATTCCTGTTGTTGGGGTGTTGCCTTCTATTGGAGCACCATCTATTGTTGGCGTGTTGCTTGTGGCTGTGCCATTTCTTGGACTCTCCCCTACTATTTGTGTGTTGTCTCTTCCAAGTGTTTTTGATGCTTGCGATGGACATGTTGCTGCTTCATCTATTGATGCCTCCTCTATTTGTCACTTTTGCTAATGTTTGTGGTGGAGGATCTATTGCCAATTCCTCTCCACACATTCCTCTTGTTGGTGCTTCCCCTCCTTTGGTTGGGAATAATGTGATCCAATGTGCTTTCTTGCCCTATGGTGGTTTTTAGGGAAGATATTTTAAAAAATGAGCTATATTTCTCCTAGAAGGGTTTGATTTGTAGATTTGATCAATTATGGCCTCAACTCAATGATCTCAATCACTATATTTTTGAGCAATGGCATCCTATAATTGAAGGTAAAATTGAAATTTACCCTTGTGCCAAGGGTTCCTTTGTTGTTTTTTATTATGTTGTGGACCGAGCTACTATCTTTGATGTTCACTCTTGGTTTTGGGAGCATCATGCCCTTCTATTGAAGCCTTAGGATCCCTTGTTTAATTCCCTTACAAAATATTTTAATATGGTGCCAATTTGGGTCCACCTCCCTAATCTTCCACTCCATTTTTGGTGCCAATGTAGCTTTGAGGCTATTGGTAATTCTGTGAGTCAATTCATCAAGCTGGAAAATGCTACTACACACTTCACTCACACCACCTTCACCCACCTATTGGATGAATTGGATTTATCTAAACCTCTCTTGATAGAGGTTATTTTGCAAGTGTTGGATCGTTCTTGGAACCAGTCTTTGGATTATGATGACATTCCCTTCCATTGTAGGCATTGCTTTGCCACGGGGAATTTGGCTTCTTGTTGCTCTCACCTTACAGTCTTGAGACCTTCCTCTTGGTGGAAGGATGTTGTTTGTGATAATCTTACAGTTGATGTTTTAGAGTTTGATTTTGAGGCTCCTGAGTCTCCTATTGTTGGTTGGGAGGTGGCCCCTCCACCTTTGGTGTTGATTGCACCTGTTTTGAATTCTCCCCCTTTTTTGGCATGTGATTTTGTTGCTCCCCATCCAAAGGGTGTTGTGATTTCCAATTGAAGCTCAGGATCCCCTATTGAACAATTGTCTCCTTGCTCGTTCCAAGGTTGTAAGTTGGAGATGGTTTCCCCTCCTCCCTCTCTTGATTCTATGGAATTTGATGATGGTTTTTCTTGGGATGTGGTTCAAAGAAGGAAGAAAGGTCTTCCAAATCACGTGTCTCAAACCCGAGTTAAGGGTCTTTGTCCTTCTAGATCTTGTATTGAGATAATGTAGTTTTTTGGAAGCTTTGCTGCAATTGTGTTGTTTGGTTGGTTTTATTCATCAACTTTCTTGTAAAAGGGTTTGGGCCCCTAAAAAAACTCATTAAAAAAAAAAATTAAATTCAATAATTATTATAATGCACACAAAACACTAGGTTTCATATCCATTCTCCAATTGTAAGTTTTCAAATTGGTACACTTATAACCTAAAATTTATTACACCCTAGTTGTGTAGTTACTATTTACTATTACTACATAGGGTAAATATGAATGTAATGTGAATTCTGGAGATGAATAAATTATACTTGTACCTTGTTCTCAATATGAATGTTATCTCATTTGATGTTACCTTAGTTGATGTTAGTCATGGTGAAATACTACATATGTGTGAATGAAAGGTTATTGAATTATTATCATTCTAACTTTGGAGATGTTTATGTATACTGCATATTGTTATAAACAATTGATTTTCGTGTGTATGTGTTAGTGGATGCAGGTATGTGTTCCATTCCTCTAGGCGGAAGGAAAGTATCACTTAGGAGAAGATCTTGGTCAGGTAACCGGTAAAAGTAAACTATTTGAGCATATACACACATCACATTAGAATGATTGAGTTGAGTCAGTTTGTGGGTAATAGGTAAGTCATCCTTAGCCGGTATGTTTGCATTTGAGAGTCTTGTATACTTCTACATGCATTGGGTGATGTTTCTCTATTTGAGCTTTTGAGATCTTTCTTGTGCTATTACGATTATATGGACTAGTGGGATGTATGTGGAAGTATGTTTACATATATGCACATGCGTGTAAATGAGATCTAAAGACACGTATATGCATATGTATAGATGTACCACATGCAAACACTTATTAATATGATAGTGATCATGAATGGCTATATGTGAATAGGATGTGAACATATATATATATATACATAAAGTATATACTCGTATCCATATATATATGTACATCGATACATGCGTACATTGGAAAATGGACACACTCATATGGATGCATCGATATAGATATACCTACACATACATGTACATAAAGGCATATACATACATACATACATACATACATACATACATACATACATATATATATAATGTGTTTATTTTATACAATTTTCCTAATATATATATTATCGAATGCATGCTTACATTATTGGCTACGATATATATAAATACATGTTAGTATTTAAATATATATATATCTATCTCGTATTCATTGAAGCCAATTTAAAAGGTTGTTTTATAGTCGATAGAGACTATGAAATGGAGGTTGATATTGACTATGTCAATGGAGGCCGAATTAATAGCTTATGACTATTAATGAAAATGGATTATCATAATGAATGGCACGTGGTTTGAGTAGTTGCATTATATTTGATATTGTTGTCTTTAAAATGCTTGACTTGGTCGATGCCATTATGGAGACCAAGCTTGAATTTTTCCAACGTATTAAGTTGCTCAAGTCGATTCATCCACCAGTTGGGTCGATGGAAACTTGTTGTCAAAAAATGGAAATTGACTGAGTTTAACTGCAACAAACATGTAGGAAATAGAATTGAAAATGACACCACCTTTGTATTAGAGTTGTTGTAGATGTCTTCTCATTGTGACAATTCAATTTAAGCATATATTGATTGAATAAGTCTTCATATTACTGCCACAAAACAAGTTGACCTGTAGGTGGTAATGTTGAGTATTAGCTTGTAAATTTACCACCTTTTTAATTTGTTTCATGTGTTGCTTTGCATGAAGCTTGCTTTCTATTAACATGCCTAAATTGTAGGCTTTGAGGTTGCTTGATTCCTCTATAAATAGCTGAGCTATTTCATTTGAGAGGGACACATTCCTTTCTAGAGATTATATATCTTTTGCAATTCCTATTTTTTGCATTATATCTAGTCATACTTTGTTTCATATTGAGAGAAAAGAAGTGAGTTCATATAGTTGTGAGGAGATTATATTTTGAGAGAATTAAGCTATCAACAAGTGAGATAAAGATATTGTGACATTCTTGAGAAGCTGATTATTAAGCTAATTGTTGTTGGAGAGGGTTGCATTGCTATCTTTAGTTTGGATAAGCGATAATAGGCACAAGGATCTCTTCTTCTTTGTTATTTTACTTTGAATGGTGTCTTGCATGCATGGTTGAGATGTCTTTTCCAGTATATGCATTAAAGAATATAGATTGTTTTGAAAAGGATGTTGAAACTATTATACTGTTTTCATATTGTGTTTTTAAGTACTCCATAGTAGGAGATGGAGGTATGATTGAACATGGAAAGCACATATAGTGCATTTAGCTAAGGTATCGATTTAATAGGGAAAGCTTGTGTTTACTCCTAGGATAGATAATCTAGTATGGGAGGGAGTTTAAAGTACTTACATGTAAGTAGGGTTATCCAAGTATATAGGTTATCTTTGGAATGATGGACTATCCATAGATGGAAATACCTAACGTGTGTACTTACTAGTCAAGAAGGTTTATTCCAAATAGATTAATATGATTGTAGGTTATCTGGGATGATGGACCATCCATTGAAGGAAATACCTATGCGTAGCTTAAGATAGCCTTAAGTCAAATCGGCCCTGAGTAGTGTATGTGATAGATGATTTCATTCAAAGTACTAAATGAGAACACTTGGGCCAAAGTAGTGTGAATGTTCGAGACTCCAATCTAGTTTGTGTGACTACCGAGACTACACTGTTAGTTCACTGGGATCTAGTATTACATGCTAGACAAAGATTGTGGGATTACAAGTTCTAGTTATGTAGGACTCAACACTATGCTCAGTTGGTTGTTGTTATCAGTTACTCTACCAATCTCTTTGTCAAAGGGAAGGGCCATCTATTGAATGATAGATGTGCGGGGGACCACATTATGAGTCTATGTTTGGCGGAAAAGCACTTGAGTGATGCTTCTCCTCCACAACAGGCGACAAAAGAACCAAAATTTGAAAGGAAGTGTCTTGGACCGTCTTATAACTATTTGTTCTAAAGCTCTTTGAGCTATGTTTGTAAATGTATGCTTTCTTACATTGATGTATTATATGAAATGAAAAGGAATTCATGTTGTAATATGTTATGCATCTTGAATGGAAATTATCAATAAAGAAAATAAATTTTTTATTGCAATGGCTCGTTACTTAGTTTATTTGCTTGTTTGGTGTACAATTAGAAATTTTTACTTCGTTAAAGGATTAGTATATTACATGTGGTATCAGAGCTACTAGGTTTAGCTTTGGAACCTATGAGCTCATCATTCTTTCCGTTCAACGTCATCTAATATTGTGAATTCTTGTGCCAGGATGGTACATCTTAGATTAATGGCTCGAAAGTCAGTAATCGGAAATGAGCGTTACCTGATAGCCAAGAAGGAAAGGGAAGCCATCGTTAGAACCATAGAAGGAACCAACTACAATAATGCTATTTGGTTGAGTGACATCGAAACCTTTAATCACACACTTTCTTGGATCAGTGATGTGAAGAGGAAGATGAAGATGGAGGCTATGTACAAGTACCTACCAACCATCTCACTAGAAAAGTCTGAGTCATTACCACTTTCTAGGGATATGCCTTCAGAAGAAAGTGTTAGTTAGGCATTCATCTTTAGGGATCCTGGAGTTCCACCATTGGCTGAAGTAATAGCAATTTCTTTAAGTAACGAGTTTGAGGGATATGTACCAAGGACACTGCTAGATGAGAAATTGTCTCATGAACAAATTTCTGGGAAAAGGGTAGACTACATTGTTGATGATCACCATATTGACATTGCCTCTTGTAACTATGTATCGAATGATAAATCCAAAGGTTATTATCCTTTTTGGGATAGGTACGAAAAAATGAGATATGAACATAAAGATAGGGAACAACAATTGTCTCAATCTATAGGTTATACTCCTTTAAGTTATTTGTCTAAGAGTGAATCCAAAGGATACTCTCCACTCGACTATCTAAATAGTCACTCCATGTAATAGAAAAGATATTGAAATCATCAAGAAATGAATAAAATTATGTGCTATCAAAAGAAGCGTGTGCTTAATCTTATGTGGAATTCTTGTGTACATATGAATGTTTATTTTTAAGTTGTCCATAAGATAATTGATAACATAATTTAGTCTAACACGGATAAAACATTCAAGTAGAGACCAATCACATAAGCACGGTGAGGACACAAACTAATCCTGGTGGAATTCAAGAGGTTGGACAAGGAACCATTGGAGTAGAGGCTAGGCTTGACCAAATCTTGGCAAGGTGGGCTAATCTTGATCAAGAAAGAGGTAAGGATAGGGTAGGAAAGGAAGTACTCATTAATAATCGCGAGGGAGAAAATTCTTCCCATGGGCATGAAGAAACCCATAATCATGAGAAAAAATCACCTATGCCATATGTGGAAAGAAATAAGAAGCTTGTGGCTTCTAAAATTTCTAGGGACATGAAGAAGGTTATTCCACCTAAGTTTGATGGTAGTGCTGAAAGTGATGAGGCTGAGGTGTGGCTTGTTCAAATGGATCTAGTAGCCTATCGAATTGTGTTGCCACTAGCTCTTTCTAGAATGCATAACGTCTTCCATGTGTCCTACCTTAAAAAGTATATACCAGGGGATAATCATGTAATTGATTGGATTGTTTTATATGTACAGGACCCCGAAGTAGTAACTCTTGAGCTCATTAAGGTACTAGGAACACATAAGCTACACTTGCGTAACAGAGAGGTCTTACAGTTTGAAGTCTAGTGGGACTAGTACGTAGAAGACTCAGCTACTTGGGAGGACTATGCAGAAATTCAATAAAACTTTCCTCATATTCTTAGTACTTTTGAGAATGTTTGAGAAATGTGTTGTTAGTTGTTATGTTTTAATAATACGTTAGGTCATTGGGGATGATGATTCATGAGGGGGGAGTATGTTACACCCCAGTTGTGTAGTTACTATTTACTATTATTGCATAGGGTAAGTATGAATGTAATGTGAATTCTGGAGATGAATAAATTATGCTTGTACCTTGTTATCAATATGAATGTTATCTCATTTGATATTACCTCAATTGATGTTATTCACAGTGAAATACTACATATGTGTGAATGAAAGGTTATTAAATTATTATTATTCTAACTTTGGAGATGTTTATGTATATTGCATATTGTTATGAACAATTGAATGTTGTGTGCATGTGTTAGTCGATGCAAGTATGTGTTCCATTCCTCTAGGAGGAGGGGAAGTATCACTCGGGAGAAGATCTTGGTCGGATAACTGGTAAAATTAAACTATCTGAGCATATACAAACGCCACATTAGAATGATTTAGTTGAGTTAGTTTGTGGGTAATAGGTAAGTTATCCGTAGTTGGTATGTCTGCATTTGAGAGTCTTGTATACTATTGCATGCATTGGGTGATGTTTATCTATTTGAGCTTTTGAGATCTTTCTTGTGCTATTACAATTATATTGACTAGTGAGATGTATGTGGAAGTATATTTACATATTTGCACATGCGTGTCAATGAGATCTAATGACACACATATTCATATGTATAGATGTACCACACGTAAACACTTATCAATATGATGGTAATCGTGAATGGCTATATGTGAATAGGATGTGAACACACACACACACACACACACACATATATATATATATATGTATAGTGTATACACGTATCCATATATATACGTATATCGATACATGTGTATGTTGGTGAATGGAAACACTCAAACAAATGCATCGATATAGATATAACTTATGACTGTTAATGAAAACCGATTATCATAATGAGTGGAACATAGTTTAAGTCACTGCATTACATTTGATATTGCTGTCTTTAAAATGCTTGACTTGGTCGACGCCATTATGGATACCAAGCTTGACTTTTTCCAAAGTATTAAATTGCTCAAGTTGATTCATCCACTAGTTGGGTTGATGGAAACTTGTTGTCATAAAATAGAAATTGACCAAGTTTAACCATGCCAAACATGTAGGAAATGAAATTGGAAGTGGCGCCACCTTTGTATTTGAGTTGTTGTAGATGTTTTCTGATTGTGACAAATTCAAATTAAGCATATGCTGATTGAATAAGTCTTTAGATTGCTGTCACAAAACAAGTCGACCTATAGGTGGTAATGCTGAGCATTAGCTTGTGAATTTGCCACCTTTATGATTTTTTTCACGTGTTTCTTTGCATGAAGCTTGCTTTCCATTAACATGCCTAAATTGTAGGCTTTGAGGTTGCTTGATTGCTCTATAAATAGCTGAGCTATTTCATTTGAGAGGGACACATTATTTTCTAGAGATTATATATCTTTTGTAATTCCTATTTTTTGCATTATATCTAGTCATACTTTGTTTCATATTGAGAGAAAAGAAGTGAGTTCATATAGTTGTGAGGAGATTATATTTTGAGAGAAGTAAGCTATCAACAAGTGAGATAGATATATTGTGACATTCTTGACAAGTTGATTATCAAGCTAATTGTTGTTGGAAAGGGTTGCATTGTTGTCTTTAGTTTGGATAAGCAATAACAAGCATGGGGATCTCTTCTTTGTTATTTTACTTTGAATGATGTGTCTTGCATGCATGGTTGAGATGTCTTTTCTAGTATATGCATTAGATAATATAGATTGTTTTGAAAAGGATGTTGAAACTATTATACTGTTTTCATATTGTGTTTTTAAGTAATTCATAGTAGGAGATGGGTGTTTATCATAAGTATTATATACTAGGTATGATTGAACATGGAAAGCACATTTGGTGCATTTAGCTAAGGTATCGATTTAACTAGGAACGCTTGTGTTTACTCCTAGGATACATAATATAGTATGGGAGGGAGTTTAAAGTACTTGCATGTAAGTAGGGTTATCCAAGTATATAGGTTATCTTTGGAATGATGGTTTACCATAGAAAGAAATACCTAACTTGTGTACTTACTAGTTAAGTAGGTTTATTCCAAGTAGATTAATATGATTGTAGGTTATATGGGATGATGGACTATCCATTAAAGGAAATACCTATGCGTAGCTTAAGATAACCTTAAGTCAAATAGGCCCTGAGTAGTGTATGTGATAGATGACTTCATTCAAAGTACTAAATGAGAACACTTTGGCCAAAGTAGTGTGAATGTCCGAGACTCCACTCTAGTTTGTGTGACTACTGAGACTACATTGTCAATTCACCATGATCTAGTGTTACATACTAGACAAAGATTGTGGGATTACAAGTTCTAGTTATGTAGGACATAACACTATGCTTAGTTGGTTGTTGTTATCGGTTACTCTACCAATCTCTTTGTTGAAGGGAAGGGCCATATATCGAATGACAGATGTGTGGGGGACCGCATTATGAGTCCGTGGTTGTCGGAAAAATACCTGAGTGATACTTCTCCTCCACAACAAGCAACAAAAGAACCAAGATTTGAAAGGAAGGATCCTAGACCATCTTACAACTATTTTTTCTAAAGCTCTTTGAGTTGTGTTTGTAATGTATGCTTTCTTACATTGATGTATTGTATGAAATGAAAATGAAATCATGTTGTAATATGTTATGCATCTTGAATGGAAATTATCAATAAAGAAAATAATTTTTTTATTGCAATGACTTGTTATTTAGTTCATTTACTTGTTTGGTGTAAAATTAATTTTTTTTACTTTGTCAAAGGTTTAGTATGTCATAAAATTACCCAAACTAGTATCGTAACAAAGTGAGACCAAACTATGTGTAATAAATAATTGCAATCTATCCAACACTCTATAGAGTATCTCTATACTTTTGGAAAAATCTCTACTCTTTTCACTAGATACCCTAGCATTTATTAGAAATAATGAAATAAGCTTATGTGAAGCTAAATCCTCCATATATGTTTTTAATGGTACATCTTCACCAAAAATAAAATAATTCAAATTGTGGCCTCCATTTTTGGTAAATAGGACAAGCTACAAGGGAAACAAAATTGCAATATTTGAAAATTTAGTTCAGTGTTAGTTAAATTGCTCGAGCATTATTTTAATGAAATTTTAAGTTAAACTATTTTACCACAATAAGTGATGTATGATTGGAGCCTAACCACCTAAATTTTATGATGTACATTACAAATCAAAATCATACTTGCCATTAATATTATGTTCCCACTTATTTATGGGTCAATATCACTACTACTATTAAATTCCCACATGCTTTTGGGACCATATTTGCATTTTTCACTTAATACATTGTATACAATTAAGTTTTCAAGTTCAATCTTGTGGCCTCCTAGTGTAGGATAATTTTTAGACAAAATTCATGATCCTATGGTAGCAACAAGACCATCAAACATGACTTTCCAATATTATGTTGTGATGTGCAACACTTGTTATTCTCCTTTCTCTCCTTTATTATCATGGACTCTAAAAACAGGGGCACACAAGGTCACAAATTGGATGATTATGAAGAATACAATTAGCATAAAGTTCTTGTACTAATATTCCTTTGTTAATGTTTGCATGGATAAGAAATTGAGATCTTATTTACAAATTTTCATAGTTACTCGCTTTATAGTTTATACAATGTTTGCAATGGCTCTTCTAGTGTTGTTGTGAAAAGATGAGGTGTGAGTATGTTGCGCACCCCTGCGATAAATAGATAAATCATGGTGATCCATGCATGGATTACAAGTGTTTGATAAAATGTATTTAGTTGATGAAAGGGTTGTTCTTATTGATCTCCAATTTTTTGATAAATTTTGTAGAAAAATATACATCTCAAAATAAATTAGCTTACATTATTTATTTTTAGAAGTCTTTTCATCCTTGAATGTGTAGAGGATTAAATCTTAATTTTCCACTATCGATTTCCTCTCTAATATGACAATTCTAATTTTATTTTGAGAGGTAATAAACACATGCCATTTAAAATATTTACCCAACCCAAAATTTCTTTTGTGCCTTTGACCTTTGTTGGTTGTTGTTGTCCTTGGCACCTCACTTTGACATTACAAAAAAATAAAAGAACTTATTGGGGTATTATGACAACCAATTGTGCAAATATTGGTGGACCCGCAATTTAGATAACATTTAATTTTGTGGTTAGCTCAAGTTAATAATTTATTTTTATACTGGAAGATTTTAAAAAAAGGATTCAACATGGTAATAAATGCACTTAGATTAATATTTTTTTAAAGGAGGATTTTCTATGAAAATTAATGCACTTATTTAGAATTTGCAATGATTTTATAAAAAAATCTAGGGGCCTTTTCTTAATGTTATTTTTGGAATCTTCTTGAACAGAACCCCACCTTTTGGTACAATCATGGGATGAACCTCTGATGAGCCCTATCGTCTTGGATACCTTCCATAAACTTGGAATATGAGACTTACCAATCATATAACTCTTGGGACATAGTGGTGTATGTATAGAATGAATAAACACACCTTTTATATAATAGCCCTACTATGAACTTATGTGATACAATGTATATAGTGAGAATAATAATCTATAGCTAAGTATTTGGGGAGCATGATGTAGTGATCACAAACATAGGTGTTGTGACAATATGATCTATAATACTGTTTCCACAAACCCTCAATAATCAATATCATATGAATAATTTACACAATCAACATTTTGTCTTAGTGGAATGTTAGATCAAAATATAAGCTTACATCCTACATAGTTTCTAGATAAAACCCTAAGGGAAGTACTTGTTCTTTATGAAAAACCTCATTTACTTTTTAGAAATCAAACCTCCATAATCACAAAATTATCAAATTAAACTTTGAAACTTTACATGGAGGCACTAGTGCTAGGTATAGGCACTAGTGACTTTTTTGGAGAATGCTAGCACTAGGTATGAACATTTGTGATATGTTTGAAGGACACTGACACTAAATATGGATGCTCCTAATCCTCTCTAACACTAGTACCAAAATTGGGTGCTCCCATCCTATGCCACTAGGACTCTAGTGTCAAACTTAGGTTCAAGTGTCCTACATTCATGATTTTTTAGATTTAATTTCTCAACTCAATTACATAGGGCTTCTACATTGCCTTGATCAACCCATAACAATATTGGATCGATGAAAAATGAGAAATAAAAAATAAGCCTTATAATCTTTCTAAGCACAACTCTTAGTGAATTTGTAAAATATTAAGATATTCAAATTTCTATTTGTCTTATAGAAGATCCAACAATCACAAAACATCTAATTCATGGAATTCCAATAATTCAAATTGATCAAAACATCAAATCTAACATATTTTCCAAAAACACCATTTCTAATACAATTTCTCAAAATTGAAATGTCAATTTGGTTAAAATTAGAAACCGAAAAATTCTTAAGTTTAATTTAAAAAATTAGATTCATCCCTAATCTCAATTAGATGATTTTGTCAAGACCTAGGTTTAAATCCTTATAATTTGGGTTTAGGTTTCCTCTTTCCTAGTTTCTCAAATATAAGTTTTCATAATTAGATTTAAATTTATTATTTACACATAAAATTAACCATTAAATTATTTTTAAACCCTCATATCTAACCTTGTGCTTTCATATGTTCAATTCATTAATTTCTATGTATTCAACTTCCCACTTTTCCCTCTTTTCAATTTCACTAAATTCTCTTTTCAATTTCACTAAATTCTATTGTTTCACAAATTTAATTCTAATTGACTTCAATTATATATGAATGACAATTAAATTACATGTTTCGTATAAGTAATTAAATAGAATTAGATCTTACTTCCAACACTTATTCCAAAAATTTGTTGAATAACTTTAAATCTCTAGCCTAGTTTGAGTTCTTCAAAACATCTCCAATTCTTGTGGGTGTAATAGTAGTAATGTTTTCTCTACAAATTTTAATATTTTTTTTGAATCTTGAAGTCTCATGCACTTTTATATTTTCTCATGCATTTATACGTTTTCTTATTCTCCAATAAATTCCAAAATAAGAAGTCTAATTGTTTTTATTTAATTCATCTTTGAATTTCTTAAAAATATATTTATTCAATTCTTCAATTTTTTAAATTAAAGATGTAGGGAATTTTAGTTAATACTTATTTATTAATTTAAAACTATTATCCTCAAGCCAAATCCAATGTTTTAATAGATTTTTATTTTATATATTCTTTAAAAAGTTATTATTTTATTTCAAATATTTTCTTTGCACATAATCTAAATAATTATAGAAAATCTATCACTTTATTTTACTTCCCATTCTAATTCTTTTGAATAGATAAAATTTATTTTTCTAATTAATATTCCTCCAAAATATTATAATTATATTTTCCCTTCAATATTATCTTCTTAATATTCATTTATCTTGTTTATTTAATTCTAATGTCATTTAAAAAAATATTTAATATTTGAAATATTTAAACATTGACACACATATTTAATTGTAATTTAATCAATTCAATGAACTCAAGATATTATTTCATGACCTAGGACTAGGTGTGCCACTTCTTAATCTAGACCTAGTTCCAATTTCCCCTTTAACCTATAATTGAAACACCATAAACTCAAATATACCTTAGTAATAATGTTTTATAGAATAAAAATTGCATAAGTAATCCATTGAAATATTTCACCACTCACTCAAAAATTATCACACTAATTGTGAGCTTATGCATAACCATAATGTCAAACACATTACTATAACCAACAAACAAGCAAGGTTTCCAAGTCTAATTACACACTAGAACAAGACAACACTACTAGTCAAATGAATAAAAAATTAGAGTTATTAGAGTGACCTAGGGAATTATATTTATATATTTTGAAAGCCTAATCACTCTCTTGTATCCTAATTTTTCCTCACCCTTCTATTTGTCTAATAATATATTTTTCTAAATAAATTTTGGTTCCTTAGAATTCCTCGTTTGTTGAATATAGTTGCAACCTCCATGTATGAAGCCTATTGTAGTTTTCCTTTCTCTTTCCACTTTACAATCCATAGCCTCTTGCAATCTCACCTCCCATTGTTCTTCTCTCCTACACACATGCTATAATTTTATCCTTACAAGTTTTCACTACAAATTTGTAGAAATATTCACCCTTAAAACCCTCTCATTATTATAGATCAAACCTCCATTGACAATCCACTTGGAAAATTTGGTGGTTTTCCACCTCCCCATCTCCTCCTCCATTACACTGCATACACCACACTAGTGGTAGCAAGCATCCTAGGGTTTTTTTTATAGTTATAACCATTTTTTCTTTGAGTTTTGAATTGTAGTATCAACCTCATTATCATAAAGGTCATAAGAAATATGGAAGCTTTCAAAGGAAAGGGACAAATGGTCAAGAGAGGGTGAAGAGGACGAAGCAAAGCTTTCCTTTTGAGGGTTTTATGGGGGGTTGACCAAAGTGAATCATCACTTATCATAGAGGGCTTGAGCCTCAACAACATAGCATGTTTAAAAAGAAAAAAGGATTAGGGATTGATGTAGGAGAGTACCTCGTTTAGTTTTCTTAGCTTCGAGAACCAAGTACTCTAAAGAGGAGAGGAGGAAAAAAAGAGGAAAACTAACCTTCCTTTTATGCCAAAAATGACTCAAGGGGGAATTATTAGTTCTAGATCATATTGAATCTAGCTTCCAATGCGATGCAATGCATCATTTGGAGGGAAATCTAATCCCACAACCATGGAAGGAGGAGCCTAGAGTATCTAGTTTATTAACTATCTCATCCTCCTTTAGGAAGATATTCACCACACCCACTCTATTTTGCCTACCCTTAACATTTTTTTCCCTTAAGTAGGTAAACTAGTGACCATGGTTATAATCTCCTTAGAAATGTGAAGCTCAACACCTTGCAAAGTAACACTTATGGAGTTCTAGTTTTTATAAATTCTCCTAATAAAGTGCTAGCAAAATCATTCAAATTATCCATAGAGGGAGTAAGGCTACCCTTACGAATAAGTCTCCATATTTTTTTATTTTTCTTCACCAACTTACAGGTCAAAGTTTCAATCCTATTATAGTCTCCTCTCATTTTTACCCTCTTTTGTTGTCTTATCCACTTGCATTTGCTCTTTACTTCTATAGTAAAATTTGATATTATAACTCTCCACCAAAAGAAAATGAAGAAATAATAAATTCCCCAACTTTGTTACACAATTCTCTTGAAATTTTCTTGGTTCTCACCATGCCAAATAATAACGGAACCCATCATTATTGGAGAAGCAAGGGATGCCCTAGTGTCATGAGGGATCAACATTGTCAAATTGTAAGATCACTGCCACCTCATAAGGAAATAAATCATTTTGAGACCATTTACATAACCCTTCAATCATTACTCTATGTATTTTCAAATTAGGTTTGCCAAATTATTATACTCTATATATGTGTCGAATCTCCATGTAGACAAATACTATAAATAAGACCGAGGAAATTAAAAATGAGGTTCTCTATAGACCAGCTGGAAATTGGGATCCTTTGGAGACAATAATATTTAAAGAGTTAGCCTCCACCTCCAAGAAGTTAATGCCAAGATCATGAGCCAGGGAAATACCCTAATAGGCAGACGATGCTTCAACAAAATAGCTAGAGTGAACATCTAAATTAATAGCAAAAGCTGATGCTTCAACAAAATGACTAGAGTGAACACCTAAATTAATGGTAAAAGAACCAAGAATATAATTAAGTTACAATCAAATAATTTTTTACAATAATCCAAAGATCATGATAATCGAACTCAGTCCAAAATTTTCTTTGATTAGAGGCTTCCCAATATGACATGAAAATATTTTAATAAATAAACACAGTCTTAGATACAAAAGTCATAGATATACAACAACCAATAATCCACAAATTTATTCTCATATGATTAAACTTAATCTCATAGAAACTATAACCAACAAAGCATGCATCTAAGTGCATATTACATAGTATAGTAGTGAATCATTTCTCTCTAAATTCAATGTAGCTCTCCCAATCCAAAGCATTTTGCAGCTTTTTCTTTATTTATAATCGGTAATATAAAGGAAAGGGTTTACACTATGTAGGCCCATTGAGTAGCTTTAACAGAGGGTCTATGATCATCCTCTCTGTCTCCACTTATTCTGTTTTAAGCATCCATGTTCAAGGCAGAGTGTAAGCTGCACAGAAAAGCAAGAGCACCCTGTCATCACCCACTTTCACAGAAGAAACAGACATACAGACAAAAAAAATTGATGAAGGTCATTCACAAATTATTTGTATCTATTCGATACAGAAGCACGAGCCTTTTTGAGCTGAACCTCTTCGACTAAGAACCAAATACATACAAAAATAGACAGACAATGAATGAAAAAACATACCTCCACACTTATACCCAACAGGTCTGTTCTCAAAGTTGCAGCGCTTTGGGATGGTAATGGCTATTTCAGGCTTTATTCCAGCTTGCTGTGCAACTTTAGAGAGCATAACAGCACAGAGGCATTCCTTTTGAGTGCTGAGCTTCTTGATAGAGTCACAACATCTTGATGAAACAGGGGTGGTCTTGTCTTGTGCTGCCTGAGCACAGGGTGCCATTGATATGGCTGCTTTCTCTACAGGGGTATTTCCACATTCTCCATCTCCATACACAGCCACTATCAGACCCACCAAAACCAGAAAGTACAGAGACTTTGCAAGAGCCATTAGGATGACACTGATAAAAACAAATCCTTTCTGAAAATCAAGACTTGCACTGGCAGCTTGTTAAGTTGAGATGGAGTTCTCGGCATTGCCAATGTATATATAGGCCAAGAAATTGGACAGCAAATTGAACTAAGAATTTTATATATGTTAAAAAGGGTGGCAGTGGAATTGCACTGTAAGTTAGTGAAGTGGGGGGCCCCATAAGTGGAGCAAGTAATGATGAAGAACCCACTTCATGGGATGCATAGTTTTGCTGGCAAATTAAAAATTGAGAGATGTAATCATATTTTATTGGGGCACTCCAATAAAATCTATAATACTTTATTGAGTCACTTGCAACAAAATCTGTAATATTTTATTCGTCCACTTTGGAAGAGATCTATTATATTTTTTATTTCTTGAATAGGAGAATTTGAGAAATCCTCGTGGAATTCTTATCCCAGAATTACTTATTTACTGTTACAATACTCAAGTATTCATGAAACTTACTTTGTTTTATTTTATAAAATAGTCACTGAATCCCTCTACCTTTCCAAAAGTGATCTGATCTTTTGATCACCTCATCCCTACATAGGCTAATTAAACAAATAATCAATTTAGATAAATATAATATATATTAGAGTTGATATTAAAATATAATTTAAAATTTAAATGAGTTAAATATAATATGTAGTTGGATTTTGGAGAAATAAATAATGTTGAAAATGTTATGAATCAATTTGTTTCCATGTTTGAATTTTAAAATTTGATTAAATGATTATTTTAGAATATGCAAGTTGATTAAGCTCTCGTGTGGTTTCTATTTGTGCTTGTAGTGTTAGTTTAAGGATAAAAAATGAATAAGCAGAAAATGCAACACAATGAACAAAGAACACAAAATTTATCTTGGGAAAACCCCCCTTCTCAAGGGAGAAAAACCCAGCCACAAATATATCACTTATATATTGAATAAAAGAGCAGAAATCTGCTTTACACCTTAGGAAAAACTCAAGGCCAATATGATGCAATAATAAGTTGCACCTCTCTTAGATGCAAACTACACAATGATAATAATCTCTCCTTGATATTGATCTGCACTAAGCAATATTATACTTTGCTGTAGAAGTACGAACTCCTTGATGGCATGCAAATGACTTCAGAATAATAATTGATGATCAAATGAATGAGCATCTCCTTCCATATATACAAAGTAAGGTGCCTCTTCACAAGCAAGGCGACTCTTCACAAGGGTCAAGCTCTTTCAAGAACCAAGGCGACTTTTCATCTTGGGTCGACCTTTAAAATAATATTTATATATCATTTATTATTTCGATTTTGAGAGAAGGATATCTCCCGCAACTAAAACATCAACATGTAGACCTAGTCATCGTGCTTGTAGAAGTGGACTAGAATGCAGGCCTAGACTTGTACCCATGAGAATGAACTAGTTGAAATCCAACAATTGAAACTCTTTCACATTAATGCATATGTTTTAAATCATAGTAAGAACTAGTGGTGTTTACAAACAAATTTTAGGAATATATGTTCTCCTTAGTTAGACCCCTAGGATAACCAATTCAAGAGATATGGAAGAATGATTGAAGACAACAAAATATGTATAGTGGGCATAGTATGATGTATGTTGATGTACGTTCTGATTATGTTCCTATTATTCTCTCATGAATTCTCTATGACTACCTTCTAACAATTTCCAAGTTCTCTTTGATAATTTCAAAATGAATAAATGGATACTTTTAAGTACAAAAATATAGCACACAAATCAACACCAATGTGTGCTAGATCAGCTCATAATGACTATTGAAAAGGTTGGAAAGATATAAATTTTAATTTTGAATCTTAAAAGTTTTGAGGTTTAGATTCATAGCAATAGAAAAGAATTCAGCCGATTTCACACTTGCAAATCTAATCCTAAGCAATGAATGAGAGATATAAGGAGCAAGACCAACTTCTAAGGATGAGTGATGGTGAGATCAAGATATGATGCCATCATTAGATGAATGCATGTAATAATGTACCACTTATAAACTAGTTATTGTATAAAGGAAAATCTAATCAAAGTGGGCCAAAAACATAAGGAGAAGGGCATAGGTATGGTAATATGATCCAATTAAGGGATATTTAACTATGAAACTAAATATAATACAAAATACTTATGTGCAACTATATTAGTACTCAAATACAATTACACAATGCAGTAACAATAAAGCAAACTAATTTTTTAATTTAGAGACATAAAAGCTTCATGAACTTGATACATGCTAACCCTTAGTCCTTTCATTTAAAAACAAATCAAATAAGATCTTTCAAAATTTACATACTCAACTCTATGTTTGATATTCTATTATTTTATGTGCCCTTATTCAATCTTTTCACCTCATCCCTCTTTTCTTATCCTTAAATGACATTATACTTCCCTTTATATAGATGTAGGTTTACAATGATATGTGCCTCATGAAAACATAATATTTTGCCATGTCTAGGGAAAGTAGTGAGAAACAATGGTCCCAATATTAAATGTTTAGATCTTTAGCTAGCCTTAGAATTGGGTACATCAACTTCCATCTATAACAATAGATCCAATAGTAACGTGTACATTTTTATATATTGCATATGGTTATGAGTAGTCATCTTATGACTACCTTAACTCTTAATTAAGTTATAAGATCATTATTATATTCTTATTTAGATACTTAAATTGTCCTAGGAGTTATATATAGGCATCTAAGTTGGCTCAAGTGTCGTCTATGCATAAGGAGGGTGCATATAGTAGTTCGTGGTTAGTTTATTGTCATCATATTACAATTTGTCTTCTTGTTGGATACTTTGGAGTTTTTCACCTCAAAGTGGCTTATTATTCTCAAGAATTATACACCACATTTCCTCTTTTATGTAATTGGTTTCTTTACAAGTTGTATCCGAGCATGATATTGACCTTATAAATACAAGAAATAAGGTGATTTTTTAAAATTTGGAGGTAATTTTGGGAAGTAAATATCTCTCTATTTTTGGATTTTTTTTCTTAATTTAAAAATATATTTCAAGGAAATATTGACTCTTATACAATATTTATTTAAGGCCATTTGGAGCAAAATTCAAGGAGTTATTATAGAATTAGTGTTTCCACAAAATTATCTCCTAAGGTAACAAATCATTTGTTTTCCTAACTTCAGGAGTGTTTATCAAGGGCACATTGATCCACTTACATTCTTGATTTGGAGCTATTTCTAGAAAGCTATTGTATAGGAGTACTGAATTTGCACCCCCCTTGCAAATTCCCCTTTTACACCCTTCACTTTAGAAAAATCAAATCTGACCATGTAATTCTATGTCCTCATTCCGAACTCCATCCACTTGGCACTTGTTTTTAGTGTCGGTGGGGGAATTTCTATGGGGGAATTTCTGTCAGGGATGCATGCATGACACATAGATGACTGCACGACGTGTTGTCGTCCTGACATGATTCTTGCCTCTAGAATCTGCAGAGGCATTACGTTCTCCATTGGCGATGAAACGTAACGCCACTACACCTTCCTGCCAACCTTTGAATGGCTCTTTCCCTCCCAATTGATCTTCAAATTCTCATTCTTCACTTTCAATCCATCTTCTTCACATCTTTACACACTTGAACATTTTCTTGAATGAATTTCTCACATTCTCATACTCTCAAGCTACTTGTTGCACTATTGGTTTCACTATTCCAACATCATAACATTCTTCACATCTACCACAAAAGCTGCAACTTGGTGTCTTGCAAGATTGCTTTCGGCATTACTGCAGCTACATCGACTCTGCCATAGTTGTAGATTTTCATTCCTCTCTCATTGGCCTTGAGTGCCTTTGGTTGAGGGTGGTATTGCTTACTTTCGATTAATTTTTTGTTGGATTTGAGTAGCATAGTGTTTCTCATAGCATTTGATAATTTCTTTTCCAACATTGTTTCTTCATATTTCTATCTCTCTATCTATTTGGTTGTTCGTGGAGGTGGAAACACCAAAACGGGGGCTTGACTGTGGAAAGCCCCGAAATAGCCCCAACATTTTCCCCTTCTTTATTATGTGTAGGTACTCATTCGTGTGAAGCTTGCTTGTGAATTAGACTCCTCATGAGTTAATCTTCACCACCTTCGTTCTTGTCATTTCATATCATCTTTCTTGTTATTTCCATCATTATGTCATTTAGCATTTCAGTTATTACTTTACATCTCAAAACCTAAGTTGTTAGTAGGTCTTTTGTCATTCTGACTATCCTTTTCCACTGTCTATCTGTATGGATGCCAACACACCTATGAGACACCAGTGCATCGCATTGTCATCCCTTTCTACATTGTTGTCCTCTAGTAGGGAGTTGTCTGAGGTATAGTCTAAATTCCAAAAACCCGCTCGCTTAGTCCAAACCTAGTTCTCGGGTTAGTGGAGTGACAAAAGCATTGAGATTGCGCTTCATTCTCTATCCTTGACATTAAATGTTTGTCCAACTTCAGGTAGACTAGGGCAACCTTCCGCTCTCAACTCTTCATGACCTAGAGCCTTGGGGTGGTTGGTCCCCATCCTCTATAACTATTATAAAACTAGGTTTTTCACCAAATTTTACCCAAGCCTCCAAATCAAAAAAATCTTAGACATATTTTTCTAAAATGTGAAATCTAGGCCCAAGTAATTTTTAGATCATTTAATTTTTTGTGTGATTTATTGGAAATTAATTGTTTTATCATGGTAGGCCTTGCAACAAGGGGATAAAAGAAAATTTCACACTTGGAAAAAATTGGAGGCAATATCCAGCGGTTATTGAGGAGATTGGTCCTATAGATAATTAATCTAGGAAAAAATGAGAGAAGTTAAAAATATGAAGGAACAAATCTTGTCAATTATGATTGCAAAGATGGATGGTTTCGATATGCTGATTGGACAAGTAGCTTCTAGCCAAGGTTCTAGAGTCCAAACATATGGAGAAACACAACAAGATGTGAATAAATGGGTTTCCTAATGGGAATTATTTTTCTAAGTTTAAATAAGAATTCAAGATGAATCACCACTCAAGTAATTCTATGAATAAGGATTTCACACCAAAGATGGATATGATAATTTTTTAGGATAAGGATCCAGCCAATTGGCTTTTCCAAATGGATAACTTCTTTGATCCTCATCATGTTTCATGTAAAATATTTGGACAATATCTATTGCATGATTATCACTTGGTCTTATATAACTTTTAACTACATTAGGGTGACTACAAAATATAGCTAGGATTGATGCAATCTTCATTAATTTTTTTATTTATTTTAAATAGATCTAGCTTGATCCTTTGGGTGGCAACCTCTTATAGCTAAGTGGTGACCGCATAATCATCATCATTATTACCATTTTATAATTTTGTCCTAATCTATCTCATTTATTTGGTGATCATGACATCACCAATCTCTCTCTACCATTTCCTACACATTTATGGTTATATGTCATAACTAACCTTTGCCAACTTTTATATCTACTATATAGTTAATTTGTAACCTCCTCTCCTATTATGTAGTTCTTCATGGATTTCCTTCCTCCTTTTCCCCTCTAGTGTTGTTATAGTAGACATATAGAATATTTTGACATATTTATCTGTATATTTACATTTAATATTTCATGTCTATTTTTTAGAGTTATGATCTTTATTCTATACTATTTATATTTTATTTTTCTTGGGAAAACTATATAATAACAACTTGCATGTGGAAATGAAGGAAAACTATATATATATATATATTTGCATATCCATTATCAATTTTTAAATTATTATGTAATGCATTTTAATTTAATTTAGTGCATTATATTTTAGTATTTTTTTCAATTAGTTTCCTCATATTACTAAAGTGGGGGTAAAATGTAAGGTTAGAAATTGTCTACTTTCTACCATACATTTTAGCACTCATTATGGTATCCACTCGCCTAATTGTGTTTTAGGACAATTTCACCTATTTATAGCCTTTTCCCTAACCACAAAAGGATAATGGGAGAAATACCATCCATGGGAACACCACAATTGATACCCATGAAAATTTGAGCTCTTGATTCCTTAAGCTTACACTTATGTACATCAGAATAGTGCCCATATTCAAAGTTTAAATAGTGATTTCACCTACCCATTCATGCCCTAATTCAAATCATTTTTTCAATAGTCATTTTCCAAAAAACTTAGTATAAACCTATTTTTACCCATTCTTATGCCAAGGTTACAAACATTGAGAAAAATAGTATATATCTCTCAACACGAAAGTGATTTGCAAGGACTCCATCAAAGAGTAGGTAAAAAAGAGAAATTTTAAGTCTAGATTTTGTGAAGTTGATTGTGCTATCCAAGCTATGAAATATTAGCGATCTCTTTTCCATTTTTAATTTCCTCCATTAAATCCCTCACTCTCCCCACAAGAAACCATTATAAACACTTTTATCTCCATCCTATCTGAGACACAAATGTAAATATCATACTGATGAGAGCACAACCCGAGACACAGAAAATAACCCAAAAACAAGAGAATAATTTTATTATTCAGAAAATGGAACTTCTTACATGTAGAGGATCTCAAATCCCCAAGTTTACAACACATGCAAGTTACAAAAAGCTACAGAATCACCCCTTTCGCAATATGCGAGCTTGTCCCCAAAGTTACCCAAAAATACTAGAAACTCGCCAATAAATAGAGCTCCTTTTTAGTTTGGAGCCAAAACAATATTAAAATTTGAGTTTAGGCGGTTTAGTGCCGAAAATTACAACTTGAAGTTCAAATTTCAAAAGAACATTTGCAATTGTATCTTCTAGAAAGTGCGCCAACTTCCCGGGGCCATAACTTTTGATCCGGGGCTCCGATTCACGAACCGTTTGAACCGTTGGAAAGGTCTCGAAGTCAAGAACATGCTCAAAATGTGCTACACCAATTTTGGAAAGTTTTGGGGCTATTCCAGAAGCTCTAAGTGCCTCAAATCCAACTCGGAAGATTTTCAGGTGCAAATCTGGGAAACTAAAACTGCAATATCTTTCAACCCAGGAATAGAAAATAAAAACCGTAAATTGGGAATTTCATTATAATGAAAAGGGTATCCAAAAATGTAAAAAAATTAAAAAATGATAAACTTGAAATTTAACTATTTTTGGGTGATGCAAGATTGCCCTTACACCACTGGATGCTCCTGCATCAGACACCCAGGGTAATTTGAGAAGTGACCCCATCACGTCTCAGATGGTTGATGAAAACCCAACCGGTCAACTGCTGCCTTAGATAGCCAGGATGAATCTTCCATAGGCATTCCTCTCCATTTCACCAGATATTCTTCATACTGCCTATTTCTGGTACTCCTTCCTACACGACTATCCAAGATTTCCTCAATCTCATCCTTTTCTGAAGTAGATGCTGGAATCCCACATTGTTCCATCGTTGGTACTTCCTCTGCGCCACCTTCATGATACTCTGTCAAATCTGAAATGTTGAACACAGGGGAAATGCTGAATCCATCCGACAACTCTACCTCATATGCATTCCCTGAATCATTCTTGTTTAAAATTTTACAGGGACCGAACTTCATCTTCAATTTGTTATATGTTCCCACTGGAAACCTTTCTTTCCTCAAGTGGACCATCAATTCATCACCAATCTGAAACTCCTTATACCTCCGCTTCTGATCTGCCTTAGCCTTATACTGCATATTCATCTTGTTAATACGTTCTCTTACCTTCTCATGTATATCCTTGATGTTTTGTGCAAAATCTTCGGCTTCAGCACTTATTTTCTTCTCGTGGTCCATCTTCCTCAATTCTGGAGTTGTTCTGGGGCTACCTCCATACACAATATGGAATGGTGATCTACTAGTGCTTCTGTTGACAGAATTGTTGTAAGAAAATTCTGCCTGGGGTAAGATCAAGTCCCATCCCTTAGGTTTATCTCCTATCAAACATCTCAGTAGGTTACCCAGACTCCTGTTAACAACCTCTATTTGCCCATCTGTTTGTGGATGGTGTGTAGAACTGAACTTCAACTCTGTCTTCAGCTTCTTCCACAAGGTCCTCCAAAAGTACCCCACAAATTTGGTGTCACGATTTAAAACAATACTCTTTGGCAGACCATGTAACCTCACCACCTCTTTGAAGAACAAGTCAGCAATGTGGATTGCATCATGGGTCTTTTGACATGGAATGAAATGTGCCATCTTCGAAAACCTATCAACCACCACAAAGACTGAATCATTCCCTTGCTGTGTCCTTGGCAAACCAAGAACAAAGTCCATACTTATATCCTCCCATGGCCTCTCTGGTATAGGTAAGGGCTGATATAAGCCTATATTCTGGCTCACTCCTTTTTAGCCATCGACATACTCACGCAGCTTTGTGGCCTGAAAACTTCTTCACATCTGTGACAATGAGGCCA
>VDFB02330279.1:0-13806 GCA_007258455.2 Sequoia sempervirens
TTTAAAAAAATTGAGTTTTATACATATGAGGCTGTCAAGTCTCCCATTTAATGCAAAAATAAATGGGAAAGTGGTCTAACAAGGTCACATCCACTAACGGCTTAACCGGGAGAGAGGAGTTTTCAAAAGAGAAAAAATATTGTGTCGAGATCATGGTACGATCAAGGCGCTTAAATACTCTTTCAAAACTGGCTTTGTAATTACACCAAGTGTGCCAGAGAGAATGAGAATGGCAGCAGCCAATATTGGGATCAAAAAGCCCCAATTTATTGCACATGTAAAACCACACCTCCCTTTCCCTGGCTGTCCATTTAAATGGAAAAGTGTCATCTTTGTCAGACGCCATCTCTACCCTATTGAAGTCCCCACATAGTAACCAGGTAGCAACTCGTAAAGAATCAGCAATCCAATGCCAAAGAAAAGAGTGTTCCATAGCATCATTAGAAGCATAGACATTAATAATCCCAAAGGAATGATTATCAATGTTGAGAAGGATCCAGATGAGTCGATGAGTGGGATCAGACCCGTGGTTGACCACAAAAGAGTGCCACTGTGGGGCCAAAAGGGTGATAGCTCTGCCACACCCAGCATCATGAGTAATACAAAACATTTTACTGGTTGGCCAAATAGAGCGACAAGCCACGACAAGCAAAAAACTAGAAATTTTAACTTCTTGGAGACAAAGCACTTCAATACCAAAGTACTTACACAAGGTATCCCTGATAGAATACTTTCTAGAGAGGTCTGTCAAACCTCGAACATTCCATGAGAAGAACTTCATGAGTGAAACTCCTCCATATTTTTGAAACCCGATTCCTCTTCATTCAAAGAAGAGAAACGATTCTACAAAAATTCTGGTAGGACTAATCCAATCTGGATGGACAAAGAGGAAATCCTCTTCTTTTCATGAACATATTCCCCTTCTTCCCTAGGAGGGGAAGGGCTGCGAGATCGCCTTTGAGCTCCCGTCACAGGAGAAGAAACATTTGGTTGTGTTAACAAGATAGCAGTCGGCCGAGGCATAGCCTTTGGGCTAAGCTGCTGTGGAACATAATCAGCTCCAACCAGAGCTTCTTTCCCCTTCATAGAAGGGTTTGAAACATCTTTCACTGGCTCAAAGGTCACAGGACCCGACCCAGAACCAGTGGAATTATTCTTTCGGTTTGTAACCGTAGTCCATTTTGCATCAGGTTTTGCAGCAGATGCAGCTGCCGAATGAGGTTTTTCAGCATCTCGTGGTGGAGAAGGTGTATGAGGCACTGCTAAAGGGAAGTCCTTTATCTTGTGGTCCACTGACTGACACCTATAGAACGTGTTGGGAAAATTAAAATATGTGACCTTCTAGGTGTGGCAGAGAGCTCAAATTTGGATATTAATGGAGTCTTTTAAATCTTTGGAAAGGTCCACTTCCACAAACCTCTTCTAGGTTTGGGCTCTAAAGAACCAATTTGCCTAATGCTAATAACCTCCCAAGAGGAAGCTTGCTATATTATTTAGAAAAGGCACACAAGGCAAGGCATACCGTGAATTCAATCTGTGACGAGACCCAACTTGGTGTCATTCGACAACAGAATCATAGGTCCACTGAAAATCCAACAAAGAAGCACTGTGAATACGGGGCCCATGGCCTAAGATAGTTTGCACATGATTGACCTCCGCAAAGCAGAACAAAAAGAAACCCTTGGTTAAATTTTTGACCATATCAAGGCGGACCCCATGAGGGACCCAAGCCTTGTTAACCCAATCTTTAAGCACACTTTCAGGGGGAGTTATCCCAACAAAATACCCAACAAGGGTGTATTGCTCAAGCCATTGACAGGTAGTATCAAAATCTGGTAAAGGAAAAACCACATCAGCTGGTGAATCAGAGCACTTACCTTGTGAAAGACTTTCAGAACAAATTTTCGAGGACGTTTGTTCGGAGGAGGAGCCATTGATTAACGCTGTCGAACCGCTAACACCAGCAAGAAATATTAAGTTACCTAAATTGAAGGCATATTAAAACAAAAAAAACCACAATAAATGTGGTCGTACACACAAGAAAAGAGGGCTTCCTGCACAGGATGCACGGTATGATGCAAAAGGGGCCAAGGGTGACTGCAGAAAACACAAAACCCTAGGGCACATCCTCATACCTACATCAAATAATGTTGGCTTCTATGTGTATTTTTCTATTTGATCCATATGGCCATTTCAATCTTTGGGTTATACCCAAATTCCACTGACACCTTCATCAGAGTCAAATTCTACAACTAGCATTGGATCTTCCTGAGCCCGCACTTGATCAAGCAGAAACATTTTCTTTAATTCCAAGCTAGGGAAAATGAGCATATTGCTCTTCAAGACCATTTCTCTAGCCTTCTGGGGACTAATGTCAATGTTTTCAACTCTTAATTCCTAGAAATTATGTGCTACCATTTCATTTTTCTCTGATTCTTCAATTCCTACTTTAGTTGATTCCATCCTCTCTTGAAATTATTTTATCTTCATCTTCATCCAGAAATCCTTAAACTCAAGAGTCTTAATGAATTCATCATCTTCTATGAATCTCCTGGATGCAATTTCCCTTTCATCTTCATGTACCTTTGTACTTGTTTTTTCTACATCACCCATCCTTTCCTCATGTTTATGGGCAATGGTCTCAAGGATGGGCTGATCTACTTCAATATCACCTTTCAATGACTACAATACTATAGCCACTTCCTTAGTATTGCCCACCTCTTCAAGATCCCCTTACAAGGTACTAACTGTTCAATGCTTCCTATCTTCTATCTTTTGTGAGGTAACTGCTCCATGGGAGGCTCAGAGGTTTCACCTGGAGTATGCTCTGCAGTTGCACCACTATCATGTTCTTCGAGATATGCTTCCTTCTTTTTGTACAAGTCTTTAAATCTACCAAATATCAATTATATCCTCTTGATGGGGTCCTTTTCCTCAACAAAGTATCCTAGAAATCCTTGGACCTTCGCTTCATCCTTTCTTCAAGCTTCTTCATATATTCCCATTTTTTCATTCTACTAAATACATCATTATAAGTAAATGCAGATCCTTATGACATCTTCTTCAAAATCCACTTGGTGTGGCACTATCATTTTGGTAAGAAGATTGTGCCTTATGTTTTTCATATGATTTTCAAGGTCAAAGGCTCTTTCTTTTCCAAATTTCAATGCATATCTTGTCTTCAAATAATATTGTAACTCCTCTAGTGTGTCTAATCCTACAGTCCAATCTTCACACTTGGTTTGGTTTGGTAGGAAAGTTCCTTTCTTCTGCTTGTGCATTACATATTTCTCCATCCACATCATTTTCCACATAAATTCAAGAAATGCTAATCTGAGGGGCACAAATTTTGGCAGTATGTGTGGAGCAACAAGGCATCCATAAACTCTTATTATTGTAAGTTTCGGGAGGAAGAACCAATCTCCAAAATTGTGTGTATGACCCTACTATGGTCTTAAAGCCAAAGGTCTCACTAGTTGCAACATTTTGGTTGGAAATCTTGGTATTGCATACCTAAGAACTTGAAGGATTTTGTGTACAAATTCTTCATAGAATACAAAAAAGTTTGAATTCTTGCACTGACTGTCCCAAATATAGCACCATTTTTGGACAGGTGTGGGATTCCCTTGCTCATCTATTGTAGCCAAGTCCATTCTTTTAGTCCATTGGTCCCTATTCTGGTACAATATCATATCACATAGTAGGGAATAGTGTATGAATGTAATTGGTGCTCTATCCTCTATAACTTGGGAGAATTCATCATCTAACGCCTTCTCAAGGTATTGAGCAAAGTCATATTCAATATTAGTTTTAGGGTTTTGAATTCTCATGGCCGTCATCATTAGGCCTATTGGAATTTTATCTTGAGCATCTATCCCCAACACTTGGCAAAGAGCTAAATATGTATTCACAAAGTAATACTGAAAATTTGTCACATTAAATGGTTCAGTAGTGGTAGTAGAGATGGGGAATGTTTTGTTACCAATGCCTCTTTTCATATATAGGGGTGCCTCATCACTTCTATAAGTCTTTTTTAACCTAGCATAATCCTCCTCACTTTTCTGTAGGTTTATCTTGGTTAGAGCCTCCTTGTTTAATCCAAAACACTCAATGATGGCTTTTCTGGTTACTTCTACCAATACTGTGCCGTTTGGAAACCTTACTATTTTGGTAGCTGAGTGATAGTGTTTGGCTAGTAGTCCGATAAATTCTACATCAACAAACACATTTGGGACAATCAACTTTGCTATATCCAACATCCAAACGTTTGACATTGGAATCTTCTCATTTCTCTTACTATAAAAATACCAAAATAGGTCCCATACAAATTTGGAAATGAGGGCATCCCTACAACTTTGTGCAGTGTCCACAAGAAGCTTCTTATTACCCTCTTTAGTAGACCCTGGAAGTATATCTAATATCGACTGATGGAGTGGTCTCTTCTTTAATTTAGGTTCTTCATCTTTAATTTTAGGCTGACTTTCTTTTACTTTTGATTGTTTTGTTTTAGGATGGAGTGCTTTCTTCTTTACCTTAGGTTCTTCATCTTTAATTTTAGGCTGACTTTCTTTTACTTCTAATCCTTTTCTTTTAGGAGGCATGTTTCAATTTTCTCTACTATGGCTTCAAATGACAAAACCTTGAAATATTTTTATATGTTACAGAGCTCTTTCAGAGAGTTTTCGTGCACTTACCCGATTATTTCACGCTTGCAGGACTTCTTCTTCTCATATCCTTAGCTCCTTCCATGCTAGTGCACTACAATTGAGTGTGATATTGGGAAAACACACTTATCTTTGGATGGTGTAGTATTCAGTCATATTAGTTTTGGAAACTCTTAATAATTTAATACCATTTAATTTTGGCAATTGATGTAATTTTCTGCACATATTGGTGTAAATTGTAATGATTCCATGATTACCATACTACCACCGTCTCTTATTATTCCCATTGCAGTATGGCATTTTTTTTCCCTTCCCAAAAAGGCTTCTTGCTGCAAGGTTGCAATGTATACCACTCTTGCATATGTTGCTCACCTTCCCAGTGGTATAGCGGTGTATGCTTTTGATCATTACTTGAGAGGGGTGATGAGACAATCTTATTTGTCTTACCAATATATCCAATGTCTCATCGACATTAGATCTTATGTTCCTATGATGTTTGGTTTGCTGGTGTCGATGAGACAAGTTAATATCTCTTGCCGATATGCCACTGTCTCATTGATATTTTCCTTCGGCGATATTTCTTTATATATCGGTGTAACTCTGCCATGTCGGGGAGACTTGTGATTATCACTGCGGTATAGCCGTGTTTTTCCCTTCCCTTTTGCTATTTTTTGCACTACCGCCTTGCTCAAGGCTTCTTCCTATGGGATTGCGGTGTATACTGCTCTAACACATATGTTTCTCACCTTCCCGGTGGTATAGCAGTGTATGCTTTTGATCATTACTTGAAGAGTGTCGATGAGACAATCTTATTTGTCTTATTGATATCTCAATGTCTCATCGACATTACTTCATTATATCTAAGAGTTGTGTTTCATCGAGCACTTGTAGATATACCTTGTCGATGTGATGTAAGTGATTCTCTCCTCGATATGCCTATATCTTGTTGAAATTTCACTATTTTACATCGTTGATGAGACATATAAATAAGTCTCTTCAACACAGGGGTGTCTAAACCAGTGCTAAACCTGAAGCTAAAACTAGTGCTAAACTTCGAGAAGCTAAACTTAGAGCTCAAGGAAGTAACACTCCAAAGCTAATATCAATGCTGGCGGTGTTACTTTAGTTATGATGCTTGACTGACGTAGCGACGCAATAAATGTAAAAATTGTGACTTCCCGATAGAAAATAGCATCCGAAGATTTCAAAATTTCAAAAAATATATATTAAAACAGTGGGTGGAAGCAAAAATTGAGCAAATCATAGGGATTTGTTGTAGTGAAATCCAAGAGGTAGAGGATTCATAAGAGTTGGCTTTCACGGAACCTATTTTTGATGTAGAGAAGAGGGACATAGAGCATATGACTACCCTCATAATCAAGAAAGGACCAATAGAAGACTTAAAAATAAGAATAGAACAACAAACATCAATGAGGAGGATGCACACTCATTGCATTCAGAAGAAGCGGAAGAAGTTGAAGCCCTGATGACAAGAAGAGCATTGTGGAATGAGGAAGATGAACCAATTCAAAGAAAGAGACTATTCGAGACAAGATGAAAATGTGAAGGAAAATATTGAAATCTCATCATAGATAGTGGAAGCATGAATAACTTGGTATCCAAAGAAATGGTGAGAAAATTAAAGCTAGAGAGGAGAAAGCACCTGAAACTATACTGAATATTGTGGATACAAGATAATCAAAAGCTCTTGATCAACGAGCAATATTTGGTAAAATTTAAAATAGGAGGTTATTTTGATTAAATATTGTGTGACATAATTCCTATCGATGCATGTCATATTTTGTTAGGAAGGCCTTGTAAATATGATAGGAAAGAAATGCATGATGGTTGTGCTAATACATATACCATAACTAAGGATGGTGTGAAATATAAATTGAAACCTTTGAAAGAAGATTTGGTTCAAGTTTGTGGTAATGCAAGATTTTTTTAGTGGATGCAAGAAAATTCCTAGATGGAATGAGACATGAAATTTTTTTCTTTTATTTGATTCCTAAGTCTAGCTATGAAAATGTGGAAGATGTTCCAATGGAGGTTACAAATTTTTTGCAAGAGTTTCAAGGGATTGTTTCTGACAATGCACCTGAGGGGCTGCCACCTGTGAGGAAGATAAGTCATCAAATTGATCTAATACCAGGAGAAAATTTTCCTAATAAATCATCCCATATAATTCCTCCAAACGAGAGTGAAGATTTGAACAAGAAAGTTCAAGAATTGTTGCAAAAAGGCTTAATTCAGGAGAGCCTAAGCCCATGTGCAATGTCTATTGTTTTGGCACCAAAGAAAGGAGGAGAATGGAGGGTGTGCACGAATTCAAGGGATATCAACAATATTACCATCAAATACATATTTCCACTACCAAGAATGGATGATATCATGGATTGTTTGAGTGGGGCTAAATACTTCACTAAGATTGACTTGAAGAGCGGTTATCATCAAATACGAATCTGAGAAGGTGATGAGTGGAAAACAGCTTTCAAGACCAAGGAAGGTTTGTATGAATGGTTGGTCATGCTTTTTGGACTAACCAATGCTCCTAGTACATTTATGAGATTGATGAATAAGGTATTGAAAGAGTTTTTGGGCAGATTTTTTATTGTTTATCTAGATGATATGTTGATCTTTAGTAAGACACTAGAGGAACATTTGTTGCATATCAGATTTTTTTTTTAAAATTGAGGGAAGAAAAGTTGCTCATTAACTTGAAAATTTTCAGCTTTATAAAGAGGGAATTGGTATACTTGGGTTTCATTGTTTTAGGAGAAGGTCTCAAGATGGACCCAGAAAAGGTGAGAGCTATTTTAGAATGGCCTACACCTAGAAGTGCTATCGAGGTGAGATCATTTCATGGTTTCGAAATTTTTTTATAGAAAATTTATTAGAGGTTTCAGTAGTATTTGTGCACAAATAACTGAGACCATGAGAGTAGATAAAAGAGATATCAGACGGATTATAGGAGCAGCAATAATTTTTGATTTGTTGAAAGCTAAAGTGATAGAGCAACCTATTTTAGCACTTCTAGATTTTAACAAGGTATTCCAAGTTGATTGTGATGCAAGTGGAAATGTGATTGGAGTTTTCCTAATTCAAAAAGGTAAACCCATTTCTTAATTTAGTGATAATTTAAATGATGCATTTAAAAGAAAATATTCAGTGTATGATTAGGAATTTTATGCTATTGTGCAAGCATTGAAAAAGTGGAGACACTATCTTTTACCTAAGGAGTTTTTTTTATTTATTGATCATCAAGAACTTCAGTATCTGAGTATTCAAGGGAAGTTAAATCAGAGGCATATGAAATGGGTAGAGTTCTTTCATATCTATACTTTTATTTTGAAACATAGGAGTGAGAAGTCTAACAGGGTTGCAAATGCATTGAGTAGAAGGTAGGGTTTACTGATTGAAATGTAGGTTGAGGTTGTTGGATTCAATGAGTTGAAGGAGTTATATGAGGAGGATCCATATTTTGGAGAGGCTTGGAAGGCTTGCAAAGATCCTATTTCTGGTGATAGAACCAAGTGGTTGTATTATTTAATCCAAGATGGTATGTTGTTCAAAGGTAATAAGTTGTGTATTCCTAGAACTTTAATGAGAGTAAATTTGATCACGGAAAACATAGCGTAGGACTTGCAGGACATTTCGGTTTTGATAAAACCATAGCACTTGTTGGAGAGAAATATTATTGGCCTCAATTGTAGAAAGATATGAGAAAATTTGTGCAAGGTTGTAGGATTTGTCAGGTAGAAAAAGGGACTAGTCAAAACACAAGTTTATATTAGCCACTACCAATACTTGAGAGGCCATGGGAGGAGATTAGTATGGATTTTGTTTTGGGTTTTCCAAGGACCCAAAGGGGACATGATTCAATATTTTTTGTAGTGTATATATGTTCCAAGATGGCTCATTTTATTCCATGTAAGAAGACTAATGATGTTGTCAATGTTGCAGAATTGTTTTTCAAGGAAATAGTGAGATTACATGGTCTTCCGAAGAGCATTGTTTCCAATAGAGATACAAATTTTGTGGGGTAATTTTGGAGGACCTTATGGAAGAATTTGAAAACTGATTTGAAGTTTTTTCAACCCACCATCCACAAATAGATGGTCAAACAAAGGTGGTAAATAGAAGCTTGGGTAATTTTCTAAGATGCATAGTTGGAGAAAAACCAAAAGGGTGGGATTTGATTCTACCTCAAGCAGAATTTGCATATAACAACTCGGTGAATAGAAGTACAGGTAAAACACCTTTCCAAATTATTTATGGAAGCATCCCAAGAGTTGTTTTAGATCTTAAAAATATTGATAATGTTGACAAGAAGAGTGCAGAAGCAAAGGACTTTGCTAAACACATAAAGAGCATACATGAGGAGGTATGAAATCACATCAAAAAAATGAACTTTAAGTACAAGTCCAAGGCTGATTTGAAGAGGAGAAATAAGGAGTTTTAGGTTGGTGATGAGGTAATGGTACACTTGAGAAAAGAAATATTTCCAGTTGGTATCTCTAACTGCTGTGAACCCTTTTCCTAGTACCTGCAAAACAACATGAGTAAACAAGTTAAACAAGGAATTGCAAGCTAAAACAAGGATTCCCCATGAAATCCATTTACAAACTCAAAATAGGAAAGAAAACAATAAGAACCAAATAAAAACAATGAAATAGCTTGAATCCTAATTTAAATATGCAAACTCATGATCCCATGGGGAATTGGTGCCAATTTGATGTGAAAATTAGCCCTTTCCCAATTCCTATGATGAAATCTTGATATGTTGAAGATGATATTGATCCACTTTTTTGATGAAAGATGAGAACTCCAAGCCAAATCTGCAAAAATCCTAGCTAAGAATTCAATGATAGATGGAAATGGCTAAATATTTTAGCATAATAACTTTGCAATGTTTGTGGATGATGAAATGAAGATATGAGCTCTTTATTTATAGAATTTCATGATGGATGAATGTCCAAATTTGAACAATGTGGGACTAACATTCATCCAATGATATGATGCCACTTTTCAAGCTATGAATGGATGATGGATGTGCAAGATTTGGGGTTTGTGCCAATAAATGCCAATATTTTGAAATTCAAATTTGTTGAAATGACATGCAAGAGGGAAGGGAAAATGCAATAAATGCCACTTGGCTCAAGGCAAAGGACATGTAAGATGAATTTATTGCCTTGTTGGATGTACATGTTGACTTGGAATTTTTGAATTCAAATTGAGAGAATATTCCAAAAGATGCCTTGTGAGGAAAATAGAGATTTAATAAATGAATTAAATCTATTTTCATGTGCAACTTGCATTATCTAGAGGATGGACATGAGATGAGATTAAATTAATCAAGGGTTAATTAATTTAATGAGAGAGGTTAGATGATGTGACCTATTTGACTCAATTTATGGATTTATTTAAATCAAATAAGAGAGGAATATGACAAGAGGTTAATTAAATAAGGATTTTGATTTATTTAATTAAAAGAAATGGTGTTAGATTAAATCAAATAAAGTTTTAATTTATTTAATTTAATGGATAGAATTTAGAGATTTAATCAAATAAATTGATTATTTAATTAAATAGGGATAATTAGATCAGATGGATTGATTTAATTAACAAAGAGATTGACTTAATTAGATAAAATGATTTATTTAATTAAGAGACGAATATTGATGAATTTAATCAGATAGGGAATTTGATTAAATGGTTAGACCGAGGGATTATTCAGGAGAAATGATGTTAGTGAGTCAGATCAAATGCACGATGTCAATCAAGATATTTTACGTGTTTACAATAACAAGTTAAAAATAAAGTTTGGGCCTTGTCGAATTGTGAGTAGGCATGATTCAGGTAATGCATATGAAGTAGAGTTTCCTAGTGGACTTAATGTTTCACCTATCTTTAATATTTTGATCTAACAAATTCTCATGAAGCTAAAAATGATGAAGGTGCAATAGGTGAAACAATTCATATACCAGCACCTACTTCAGAAGAGGGGAAAATAGAGGCAATTTTGGACAGTAGGGTGAGTAGGAGTACAAGGCACAAACAATACTTTGAGTACTTGGTCAAATGGTTTGGGAGGCCTATTGAGGACTCATCTTTTTTGTCATAATCTAAAGTTGAATGTCTTGGTTACCCTCTTGAGAAGTGATAGGGTCACTTTTCTTCTACCTTGGGTGTCTAATGCAAGAGCATCCAAGGTGTAAAGGCAATCTTGTGTCACCAAAATAATTTAAATTTTTCTTTGTTTATTTTAATAAAGTATTAGGTGATAGGAAAATAATAATTTCATTTGCAACAATGTATTTTCCATTTTGTGTGAAAATTTGAATTTAAATCCAATGGGGAAAAGGTCTTGATAATTCAGTAAAAGTATCTTGTAAGGGAATATTCCTTTTGCACATCCCACTTTTGGAGGAGGTCAAAGAGTCATATTTGCATGTACATGTGTCATATGTTGTCATAAATTGGGATGCCAACAGAATATTTCATGTTTCTTGCATGTCTTTGCATGTAACAACTGTAATGGCAAGTTGTAAGGAATCTGTAAGAGGTGTAAGTTGTCATAGCATCTCAAATTTGATTGGTCATGAGTTTAGGTTCCCATGAGAAGGTCAGCATGCATTAGACCTTATTTCTTATTGTAGATTTTTTAACTCCCATGGTTGGGTGTACTTTCCTCAAGGTGCTTTTTAGCTGATGGTTTTGGAAACCAAGAGCTAATTTATCCTTCCACTTTCTCTATTAATTCATGCCTTTTCATTTTGAGAAGGGGCCTTGGAGAAGTGAAGTTTACATACCCAAATGCTACAAAAAAATATTCTAGATTGTTGAAGACTCATTTGTTGTAGGTGTTGCATGTAGGATTGAAGAGGAGCCCATGAGCTTTATTTTTATGTAATCTTTTGCATGTTTGAATAAAATATAAGTTGCATATTCTATTCCAAATTTATATACTTTTATGTATTTCCAGCCTTCTTATAATGTGTGTTGTGAGGTTTTTGTAATCAGATTTGAAAGGGAGAGTCACCCTTTTCATCATGTACTAACACTAGTACATGGGAAATAGCTTCCTTAATGTCTTTGAATGCATTCTTTCCAAATTCATTCCAGTTGAAGCCCTGTTGAACTCATTCATCATATCCACTATGTGCTTGGTGATCTCTAAGAAATCAAGTATGAACTTCCTCAATAAATTGACTTGTCCAAAGAATTTTTTGAATCTTGTTCTATTAGATGGAAAACTTGGTTGCAATATTTCCTTAACCCTTTTAGGATTGACTCTAATTCCCTCTTTCGATATAATGTTCCCCAATAGCTTACCTTCAATGACTCCAAAGACTGACTTCTTAGGGTTTAAGGAAATACCATGATCCTTACACCTTTGTAGAATTATTTCTAAATCCCTGAAATGATCTTCTCTCCCCTTAGGAAAAAAAATCAAGTCATTTAAATAGATAACATTTATTTTTCTCTTGAGGTCACTTAAGGAGAGGTCCATAGCCCTTTGAAAGGTAGCACTAGCATTAATCAACCCAAAAGGCAAGAGATTGTAAGAAAATATTCCCCATGGGATGGTGAATATTGTCTTATGTTGATCTTCCTCTGCAACACTAATTTTATTATACCCTGAGAATCCATTGAACATAGACATCATCTCTAACCCTACCACTTTTTGGAGAAAATGATCCATCATAGGTAGTGGGTAGTTATATTTCAAAGATTCCTGATTGAGTTTCCAAAAATCCACATAGATTCTTATCTCCCTATTCTTCTTTCAAACTAGGACTATGTTGGTAATCCAAGTTGAGTGGTGAATAGGGTATATGATCCTAGCTTTCAAAATCTTATCAATCTCCTTGAAAATTGTATCAGTGACTTTGGGTTTGTAAGTCCTTTGTTTCTGCCTAAAGGGAATCATACCTTGTTTTAATGGTATGTGGTGTTGAAGCTTCCCATCCATGAAATTTTTGAAGTCATCATAGCACTAAGAAAATTCTTCCTTATATTTAATTAACAATGCTACCAACTTCTCTTTCTCTTCAGGTGTGCAACACTTTCTTATGTATACCAACTTTAGGGACTCAGAACTTCTAATGTTCACTACTTCATATTCCCCTAAGCTATTTATAGACTCACTCATTTTATTTTTTATCACTCTATCATGATGATGGAATAAATCTTCCAAAGATAGAAAACCTTTGGGAATCTTGTTTTCTTTTAAATGAAAAATAACATCCTCCAAATCTTGCACATCATTTAGGAAAAATTCTTTGCATCCATCAACACTACCCTAAAAAAATGTATGAGGAAACATTTCAGAATTTTTGAGGAAGGCATGGATTTTTTTGTCATTTTTAAACACCTAACAATGATCAACATTGTTAGAAACACTTTGTCTATAGATCATCTTGATTCTATATGAGTCATTCTTAAAATTAGGATGAGGCAGCAAGAAAGAGGCAGATACAGTTAAAGAATTAGCTATGGATTTTAGCTCTCTAGGTATAGCTTCTATGGAGAAAGCATAAAACTACTCAATACAATCACATACCTTGTTCCATTAATTCCTCAATCTCTAATTTTTAATAGTGAAAATATTGTGTACCTGTTTAACTATCAATTCAGCATCACCCAAGGCTTTTAGCATCTTAATCCCCTTTTCTCTTGCTACAGATAGCCTTAACAACAAAGCTTCATATTTTGTGATATTGTTAGTATGTTCAAATTATAGCTTATAAGAGAAAGGTAATGTCTCTCCAATGAGATAAATCAGAACTACACCTGCCCCTCATCTTGTGCTATAATTGTTGGAAAGAGACACACATTTCATCCGGTGTTGTCATTGATGGAAACCCTAGTTGTGATTCAATCGATGTTAGATTTGATCATACTAGAAGTCAAATCAAAGTTTTGTAATTATCTGTCAAGCTAGAAATAGAGCATCTAGACAGAATTGTGTTCATCATTCATATGCAAATTTTCTGTTATCATTTTGAGTTATGGATCTTAGGGAAGGTTGTTTGATGTATGATCTATGTATCCTTGAATCTTAGAGCCTCATATCAATTTGTGTGGAAGTTAGAAGATCTGGTTGATTGTTTTTTCTATTCATTAGTGCAAGAAG
>VDFB02330281.1:0-46485 GCA_007258455.2 Sequoia sempervirens
TAGGATGTTTTTTGTCTATTTTCTCATTGTAGTTGACTCAGTGAATGTGGCGCATTGAGGATGTGTAAAGTGAAATTATTTAAAAAAAATTTATGTTCAAATATTTAATTATGGGTCCCAGCTATAGTCTAGCCGACTTGGATGGGTGCACATCAAAATTGTTCATGATTTGGGCCGACGATTGATAATATTTCCAAGTCTTATTAAGGCCAACCTATAGCGACTTGATTTCTATGATGCAGATATATAAGAGATTCGATATATCATTTTGAACATGTGAAGAAAGATGTGTGGTGGTATGTTGCGATCATTAGGAAGATCGATTAGGCGATTATGCGAAATTGCACTTGTGCATTAATATTTTGGTAGAGTGAATTATGCAGACCAGAGTAGAATTGTCGAATCAGTCAGAAGGATAGAAGATTATCCATAAAGCTTAACAAGAACTATAATTAGGCATAGTAGATGCTATTTCATCAACTCACTCTTTTGGATCTATTCCAAATCATTGTAGGGCAGTGAGCCCATCCATTTTGAGCAATGAGCTCTAGGCAGTGAGCCTGAATGCAAGTGCATTCCCATTTTGTACTTTTCACTTTGGGTATACTCATATTATATTGTGGATTGGCCATCCACCATGGTTTTTCCCTTAAGATGGTTTCCACGTAAAAATTCTGGTGTTATGGGGTTGTGATTGTTTTCTTTTTGTTGATGCATGTTTCTTTTGTTGAATGGTTAAGTTAAATGATAAAATAAAAAAATTGAATTTTTGCACAACACTGATTCACCCCCCCTCTTAGTATTGCTTGTTCCCATCAAGAACAAGAAGAAAATCATCAAGGATAGTGTTCTTACTAGTTTTTTAATTCATCTTCTAATGTCTTTTATTTCAAAATGTGTGAATAATGATTGTATTGTGGAAAGATTGAATTCTTCATTGAAACCCATTTGTGTATATCAATTGTATTCGAACATGTGGTGTTTAAAATTTTTTATTTTCTGTATGATGGTTGTACTATTCTATACTTACTTGTTCTTCATATAATATATGCACATATAAATATATATATATATATATATATATATATATATATTATCCTATTGCTATGAATTGTATCATGTACAGAAAAACAATTTCATTTTATTGTTGTTATATATATATATATATTATTCTAAAGTGTTTAATATATATATAATACCATTGGTACATATATTCTTGAATGGATAAAAAAATTATTACATATTAATTTGAATTCAAACCAAGTAATGAAACATTGTTTTGACTTTACTTTTCAATTGGAAATTATAGGAAACATAATTTTATTTCCTTTGCATCCATGGGAAGGGCGCTGTGGAGAACAACAACACCCATCCCACAGATCATGGCCTATGGGATGGGTGCTGCCCTCCACAGGCAGCGCCTCCCATGGGAGGTCGTCCCCTCTAAAATCAGCCCTGTGTTGTGTAAATTCGACACTAAGAAAACCTTAGACTTGTATCCTTTACAACCGCTAGAAAATAATATTTGTCTGCATTTTTTTTCTTCTATGAGGTTTTAAATCTGTATGTAGAATATATATATATAATACTGAAGATTCAACAGTATATAGGGTTGTGTATGATCTCTAGCATGGACAATGAGTGTATTTTTGTTGTAAATGTAATTTTATGAGTATATATATACATATATATACATACACATATATATATACATATATACATATGCATATATATATACATATACATATATATATACATATATATATACATATATATATGTATATATATACATATATATACATATATATATGTATATATATACATATATATATATATGTATATATATATATATATATGTATATATATATATGTATATGTATATATATGTTTATATATATATGTGTGTGTGTGTGTATATATATGAGCAAGACTTTAATTTCTAAAAATGTATTTGTTTAAATCTGATTTTGATATTTAATTTGAACATAAAATTAAAACTCATTTTTATTTGATTGGAAATTGATTATTAGAATCTAATATGCAAATGAATAGGTATATAAGCACATGTAATTGCTATTTTCATTTGGAACACATGTAAACTAATTGGATTAAGTTGTTGAATTAAATATAAACATGTTTTTCTTTTTATTAGTTCATTAACGATGAAACTGTAACTATAGTTGGATATGCCAAACCAATAACAAACTTTAGAGTTAAATTGTATTTTCCAAAAAGAACCAATGAGTAGCAAATGCTTGATATTTAAACAAACTATGAGATTCCATGCATGATTTATTCTTTCTATGAGATTACTTCCGGGACAGGATTCCGAATGTGGGCTCCCAAAGACGGTAGTTTACCTTTTATAAATTACCAATTTTATTATTATTGCTTGGCCAAGCTAATTGTACTAGTGAAATAGATGGATTGAAAAGCCTAGAATTTATATTATATATCTCTGCCACATCTTGTATGTGAGTAATATGTTATTCTATTTTAGGAATTGCATATAGGCATTAGGAACGCATCGAGAGTTTCCCTCCTACTTACACCATTCTACGTTACTAGGCTCCTTGTGCAAGGTCAATGTTTTCTTCGAGCTAGGAAGAAACATGGGGAAGTATTGTACTTCGTGGTTGGGTGGAAAAGGCACCTTAACCTCACTCTTGGCCTTGGCTTGTGAAAGACCAGCAGATTCATGGTGGTTGAGGACCAAGATTCCTTCATTATATGGATATACTTCTTGTATGGCTTGCATAACCCACCTGTAAATTTAAACTTATCTTCATAGATGTATTTTATGTAAAGATGTAAATTTATTCTAGTAACATTGAAACAAATGTATTGTAACACCTATAGGTGACTGTAATTCATTATTGTAACTTGCCTTATAGAATCTATTGATATTTAATTTAATATATGTATCACTTTTCCTTATTTGGAATGTGTTTTTCTTTTTTGAATACTATGTTTAGTATGTGAGTTTGTTTGAGCTTTACACAAATCCGCAAAGGCAAAAGACTTAGAAAATTTTGGATAGGTTATTTTGGTCAGATGGAATTTGATGACTTTACTGCATGTGACCAATTTAATCTTAGGAATAGGGGCACAAAAAATGAGGCAAAAGAAAAAGTGACCTAGCAAAAATGAGAACAAAAAGAGGGCATCCTCGGTCTGAACGGGGCATGTGTGTTATAGGCACAACATGACCTAATTCAAAATTCACGTAATTATCACACTATGCTTCAAACAAGCTTGCAACAAGTTATGGTCCCCTCTAGTGTAAACCTGAATGACATAGCAACAATAATTCAAGGAATAAATGCTGACACTGTTTTCTACCAAAGTGAGCTCCCTCCTTTGGAAGTGTAAAAAAAATGATGCTTTCATGATCATATCTCAATACAATAGCACAGGGATAAAACGAACCCTTGTTGACAATGGCTTAGCCTTAAATGTGTGTAGTGCAAACCTTTTGGATAGGCTTGGCATCGATAAATCAAAAATTCAACCTGACTCTTTATCTATTAAGGGATTTTACAATGTCAAAAAACAACCACTTGGTGTGATCACTTTTCCTATTACAACTGGGAAGGCCACATTAGAAAGACCAATCCATGTTATGCCTCATGATCTTATGTACAATCTCCTTTTAGGTATACCATGGATTCATTTAATGAATTGGGTTCCTTCTACCCTTCATTGTATCATGAAATATGTCCAAATCAACAAATTTTATACAATTAAAGCCAATCCTAAACCATACAATTCTTTGAACATTGAGAAAGGTAAAGAGAATCCTTTGAAAACATTGACACCAATTACACAAGTAGATCCCATGCATGAACAAAAAAAAATAGATGTCCTAAACCCTTCACAATGATATCACTAGATGATTTGGGATCATTGAATTTTGAACCAAAATTTATAAGAGAATACAAGATCATAAACAAAGATTTAGACAAGGGAAAAGAAAAAGTGGTAATGTCAACACAAAATTTGAATGATCCTCTGAAAGCATCCACCTCAACCACTATAGAGGAAAAAGAAAAATATACAACAAACTTCGACGAAACTGACTATCAACAACCACCAAATCCTAAAGAAAAGAAAAAACTTTATGGAAAAGGTTACGAACTTATGAAACAACTTGGATACAATGAAAAAGGATGTGGTGCTAGAGAACAATGTATTCATGTCCCTATAGAGCCTAACATACAAGAAACAACTTGTGCTCTTGGTTATTGTCCTTTGATAGAAATAAAACCATCAAACAAGCCTTTGCTCAATATGAACACTATTACAAAGGATTTGTCTAAACCAACTTTAACAATAGTGCATCCTAAATTGATAGACACTAGTGATATTGATTATTATCCTTTGAAAGAAATGAAACAAACAAAGAAATCTTCTCTTACTGTCAATGTCATCTCGCAAAAACACTAATGATTTCAATTCATTAGATTTTACACCCTCCTATATAGGAGAGAACAAAATCTCACAACCTAAAGAGTCTTGTGTAGGTATGACACCTTGTGCTAAGAAAGAGATATCTTTATCGCAAAACAACGCAATATCTACCATTGATCAAGAGGGTATCTTATCGAGACTCCTCCAAGATCATTTTATATCCCTATTGGATTTTAGTTGTTTTGTGGTTTTTCCTTGATGTCAAAATTGATTATGCAGTGCTTTAGTATTCGGTGATTCACACTTATGCAGTTACATGATATATTGCCTATGGAAGTTCATTGGGTTCATATTATTTTAGGTTTTTGTAGTTTGGTTCCTCAAAGACTAGATGTCATAGTGATTGCCACAGGTATATTTAGCTGGTATATTCATGATGTTTTGACCTGATTTTTAAAGTCACAATGTGAATATGGTGATATCAAAAAGTAGTATTTTTGAACATATTGGATGGTTATTCATAATTCAACATTCAGGTTGATCAACTTGATCTGTTGCAAGCTGTCTTCACATGACATATGAATGACATGTTTCATGTTTGCACAAAAATATCCAAGTTTATGAAAGGCATAGGAATGCAGATTACAAGTTTTAAACTTGTATATATATCTTCATTGATATTTAATGTGCAAATATTTTGCTTCATAGTTTATAATACTTTGGGCAACTTTTATGGGATATTATTTGATTATCTTTCAAATAAATGTGACTTGGTAAGAGTCACCTTTTTGGTTCAACAACAATATAAATAGTCACATTGTATGTGACATTGGCATTGTAGAAAGTGTTGATTTTCCATTCACAAGGTATCAATATTGTTTTGAATAAGAAGCTTTGAATGTTAGTATCTTCAAGGTTTTGATTTGGTGGTAATAAGGTATCTATATTGTTTTCCATAATAATTTGAGCCTAAATTTTATATTGGGTTGTATGAGACACAACATACGTGTGACTTTGCTTCACTCATTAGTGACTTGGCATCGGTAGTGAATGGTTGGTTATGATGTGGAATGATTGTGTCGACATCCATGGCTGAAGACTTTGTCATCAGACTCAAAAGCATTATGATGGTTTATTAATTATTATGTTTTGCTTTCTATCGGACTTCAAAAAATTATTATGATTGAAAAAGTCTTCGACAGACTTGAAAGAAATGAAAATAGGGCAATATCTTTTTGATTGTGTGAAGAGTTTGGAACCCTAGCCGCCATGAGGATATTTTTTTTCTTAGCTGTAAAACTGTGTTCTTCTTTGGCCGACACTAGAGGAGTGAATCAAGTTTGTTGTAAGCATGGACAACAAGTTATGAGCTAGGAAGAGCTTGATAGTTAATAAGGAAGTGAATATGGCTCCTTCATCTGGGTAGTTATGGTTGTCTTCATCGATCTTTCTTTGGTATTTGTTTGATTTCTTCATTTCATAATCAGGTATTACTTCAGTTGTTTGAAGAAAGTGAGAAAAGACAGTTAATGTTTCTTAAGGCCCGAATCATAACTAAAAAGTTTGTTTTATTTTTGTCAATGTACATTTCATGCATAAAAGGTTCTATTATTAATGTGAGCTCTAATACATGTGAAAGTGTTAAGTTCATCCTCTATTAATGTTTCATGTTTAATTCATGGTTCATGCAAATACAATACTGTTCATACACAAGTCAAATTTATTCTTTGAACTATCATTTGGTGTTTTAATATAAAATTCAAGTTCACTTCACATACTATCATTTGTCCCCTTGGTTCAAAAACAAACATAAATTCTTGTTTTGAAAAACTTTGTGACTTTTATAAATCACTAATTCACCCCCCTCTCAGTGATTTCAGTCTTCCAACAATTGGTATCAGAGCATAGGGTTATTTCATAGGTCTAATCGACCTAGGATTGATTCTAGTTTTTGGAAGTCAGTCAAACATGTCACAAGCTCAAGAAGGTACTTCTGTGACTAGAGCTCCACTGTTTGATATATAGTACAAATTATGTGTTTTGGAAAGTTAGAATGGAAACATATCTGATTTCAATTGATCTTGATGTTTGGAGCATTGTTTTAGATGGGTATATTGTTCCATCTACAATACCCATAGATTCTGCTGAAAAGAAGAAGTATGAAACTAATGTTAGAGCCAAACATGCTCTTTTGTGTGGCTTAACCAAAGATGTATTTATTAAAGTCATGCATTGCAAATCTACTAAAGAGATTTGGGAAAAAATTGAAAAAAATTATCAAGGAAATGATAAAGTCAAACTATCAAAGATTCTTACTCTCAAAACTCAGTTTGAAGAAATGAAAATAAATGATGATGAAAAGGTGGCTGAATATTTTTTGAGAATAAGTGAAGTTGTTAATGCAATGAAAGTTTTAGGAGAATAAATAGAAGAGTTTGATGTGGTCAAAAAGGTCATTAGAACCTTACATCCTAAATTTGAAACTAAAGTTTCAACTCTTGAAGAAAAGAAACACTTTGATAAGCTTACCTTAGATGATCTACAAGGAACTCTTACTACCTTTGAAATGAGAACAAGCAAAAACAATTTACCAAGAAAATAAATTTCTTTTAAAACTTAAAAAAAGGAAATTGTAGTTGAAAATGAGCCAAAAGACTCTGATACATACGAGTCTCATTTTCTTAGAAAACTAAAAAAGGAATTAGGTAAATACAAAGGGAAACTTCTCTCTAAATGTTTTAGCTGTGGAAAAATTGGACATCCTGCAGCTAAATGCCCCTATATTGAACAAAACAGTGATGATGCAAAACCTAACAAGCAGTTTAAGAAGAAGATCTATAAACCTAAAAGTAAATTCAATTTCAAGAAGAAAAAGAGTCTATTCATCAAAGATGAATTAGACAGTGAGATAGAAGATTCTTCAGATGAAGAAGAAGAGACTCTATTTTTGGGTGAAGTTAAATAGCAAGAGGATATAAACAAGTATGTTTTAGAAGATGATAAAATAGATCTAGAAGGTGAGACTAGAGGATATAAACAACAAGTATGTTTTAGAAGATGATAAAATAGATCTAGAAGGTGAGACTATATTTATGGCCACAATGAATGAAATGGAACTACAAGAAAATAGACTTGCAGAGACTTCTTCTAATAAAGAATTGGGACGTTTTGAGAATGAACTATAAATTGCTCTAAGTGAAATTCAAAATTTGAAAAAGGACTTAGTATATTAGAAAATTCAGATTGAGCAAGATACTCAGAATCTAGTAAGTAAGATTATAATCACTGAAAAGGATATTCTAACTTAAAACTTCAAGTTGAAATTCTTAAGATTACAAGGATGCAATTGGAATTCAAGGAAGAAAATTGTTGTATCTTAGAAAGGAATTTGATAAATTTACAGATCTTTTGAATAAACAAAGGTCTTATGAAGACAAGTTAGGTCTTGGTTATATGGATGATTCAAGTGATTCTCTAGATGTAAAAGCTAAATGTGGCAGATCTAGACATGCTTCCTATAAGAAGAAAGAGAATAGTTTTTCTAAGACAACTATGCAAAACAAAGTTAAGTTGGTTTGGATGCCTAAAAGGAGAAATGTAGAACCGGAAGGTATTTTTAATCAAACTAAATTACATGTTAAATTTGAAAATACATGAATTTTAGATAGTGGTTGTTCTCATTATATGAGAGGGGACAAAAGTATTTTTACTGAACTTGAATTTGGTGATTTTGGTTTAGTATGGTTTGGTAATGATGATTCATACAACTTATGGAAAAAGGCACAATGGTTTTTGGTAATAATATTTTCTTGCCAGATGTTTATTATGTGGCAGGTTTAAAACACAATTTTTTAAGTGTGACACAAATATGTGATCAGGATTTTTGTATTATTTTTGATGATTGTGGATGTTAGATTAAAAAGAAATCAGGAGAAATAGTTATTGTTGGTTCAAGGACACAGGGAAATATTTATGAAGTGACTAATGTAAAATTTCTTGATCAATTGAGGAGGAGTCTCTATGATCTTCCTCATATTTCCTTTCACTAATCAATCTTTGTGATTATAGGGTGTGCTTTAAAGTTTTATCTTATATCCCTAAAAGTATAAATTGCAATCAAATCTTTGCAATCTATTTGGTGTTTTGGAATAGTTTGTAACTTTCATTTCATGAAGGATTGTGTGTTAGTGTGTCACTTTTATATTGTCTTGATTATGTCAATAGAGATATAGAAAGTTTTTCCTTGAGAATGAACAAAGAATTGGTAAACTCAATTCATTTTTTTTTGCCACTACTATCAGTTGTTTGGACTGTCAACAATCAGTTGCTCTATCTTCATAAAGAGGAAGGCTCTATGATATGAGAAGAGAATTTTTAGAACTCTATGTCTCAGGAGATGGATAAGAAAGATTATGTTTTTCTTCCAAGTCATGCAATTTGTCTACTTCATGAAGCAATGTGAAACAGGGAAGTACAGTGCAGTGAATATTGTTTTGAGGAGAATCTTATTGTTGAAATGACAATGACATCCATAACATTTTTGTATTTGCAAGGTTTCAAGGATTCTTGAAACAATCTTATCTAAATTCTTTTAAAAGTATGCATGGTCTTAGGGGGAGATATTCTAATCTGTTTGCACCATTTGTTTCCTTAATCATTGGTTCAACATGTGGTTGCATCTAGTTCTTCTTAGTATTATCAGTGTTCATCTTTGCATGTTCAGTGATATTTTATTTAATATTCCACTGGATGGTGTTACATGCTTTTTGGTATTGCATTATGGTTTGTATTGCATACTGATTGGTATAACAGTTTTTTAATGGTTAAGATTGGAAAATTAAATTGTTTCAGTTTTCATGAGATAGTTACTTAAGACAAGAGAACATCAGTGAAAACAACATTTGTTGTTTGGACACATGTCAATAATAAGAAGTGTTAATTGTGAAATAGTGATTTAATAGTGCTATATCATAGGGAGAGGTTTCATGCATATTTTATGGTACAAAATATTTTTGGTGATTGCTTGTATTACAGTTTGGTGATTTGTACATTCTTAACTTGTCATTGATGTATGGCAATGATATTTATTACATTCTCAGTTCGTTCTTGGGGTGCTTAACAATGATATTCCTTTGGTTTTTTACAGTAAGTTGCTATTTTCAGGTTGTGTTGCCAACTACATGTTGAAAATGGTAGTGTGTTACAGGTTTTCCTTGGTGATAGTTACATAATGAGTTTTTTTTTGTTTAAGTATGCCACTATTGAAAATGGTATCCTTGTCATTTAAGGTCTTTGTTCCCAAGGCTGATGATTCTTGATATTATTATTTGTGTTCCTATTAATTTCTTTGGAGATGTCAACATAATCCAATTAAAAGAACAGTGTCCACAAAGAAAGTTAGCAAAATATTCTCAAGGTGGCATTCAAAAAACAGTGACAGTATGATAACAGAGACAATATTATGGATGCAGAGATATTGTGTTTGCTCAGGTGATCAACACAAGGAGGTATACGACACAGAGTTATTTGATTATGACTAAACTAATAATATGATTCTTGACATGACATGGTTGTTTGGCTTCTCGGTTTCTTTCATGGAATTTCACATTCTCCTTTATCATTCTTTGTCATTGAGGCAAAAAGGGGGAGAGATGATGTGTTTTTCCATCAAGGACAAAGAGGGAGTTTGTTGGTTTCAATTTTTTTGGGACAAAGGAGGAATTTGTTGGCTTTCAGTTGTTTTGTTGTTTGTCCTTGATGTCAAAATTGATTATGCAGTGCTTTAGTATTCAGTGATTCACACTTATGCAATTACATGATATATTTCCTATGGAAGTTCATTGGGTTCATATTGTTTCAAGTTTTTCCAGTTTGGTTCCTCAAAGACTAGATGTCACAATGATTGCCACAGGTATATTCATGATGTTTTGACCTAATTTTTAAAGTCACAATGTGAATATGGTGATATAAAAAAGTAGTGGTTTTGAACATATTGGATGGTTATTCATAATTCAACATTTAGGTTGATCAACTTGATCTATTGCAAGTTGTCTTCACATGACATATGAATGACATGTTTCATGTTTGCACAAAAATATCCAAGTGTATGAAAGGCATAGGAATGCAGATTACAAGTTTTAAACTTGTATATATATCTTCATTAATATTTAGTGTGCAAACATTTTGCTTCATAGTTTATAATTCTTTGGGAAACACTTGTTTTGGAATATTATTTGATTATATTTCAAATAAATGTGACTTGGTACGAGTCACCTTTTTGGTTTGACAACAATATAAATAGTCACATTTTATGTGACATCGGCATTGTAGAAAGTGTTGATTTTTCCATTCACAAGGTATCAATATTGTTTCGGAGAAGAAGCTTTGAATGTCGGCATCTTTAAGGTTTTGATTTGGTGGTAATAAGGTATCTATATTGTTTTCCATAATAATTTGAGCCTAAATTTTATATCAGGCTGTATGAGACACAACATATGTGTGACTTCACTTCACTCATTAGTGACTTGGCATCAATAGTGAATGCTTGGTTATGATGTGGAATGATTGTGTCAGCATCTGTGGCTAAAGACTTTGTCATCAGACTCAAAATCATAATGATGGTTTATTAATTATTATGTTTTGCTTTCTATCGGACTTCAAAACATTACTATGATTGAAAAAGTCTTCAACAAAATTGAAAGAAAGGAAAATAGGGCAATATCTTTTTGATTGTGTGAAGGGTTTGGAACCCTAGCCGCCATGAGGATGTTTTTGTTCTCGGCTGTAAAACTGTGTTCTTCTTTGGCCGACACTAGAGGAGTGAATCAAGTTCATTGTAAGCATGGACAACATGTTATGAGCTAGCAAGATCTTGATAGTTAATAAGGAAGTGACAATGGCTCCTTCAGTTGGGTAGTTATGGTTGTCTTCATCGATCTTTCTTTGGTATTTGTTTGATTTCTTCATTTTATAATAAGGTATTACTTCAGTTTTTTGAAGAAAGTGAGAAAAGAAAGTTAATGTTTATTAAGGCCCGAATCATAACTAAAAATTTTGTTTTATTTTTTTCAATGTACATTTCATGCATAAAAGGTTCTATTATTAATGTGAGCTCTGATACATGTGAAAGTGTTAAGTTCATCCTCTGTTAATGTTTCATGTTTAATTCATGGTTCATGCAAATACAATATTGTTCATCCACAAGTCAAATTTATTCTTTGAACTATCATTTGGTGTTTTGATATAAAAGTCAAGTTCACTTCACATACTGTCATTTGTCCTATTGTTTCAAAAACAAATACAAATTCTTGTTTTGAAAAAGTTTGTGACTTTTATAAATCATTGATTCACCCCCCCTCTCAGTGATTTCAGTCTTCCAACAATCCCTCCCTCCAAGAACATGAAAGAAATTTTATTACAAGAGTTCATTTTGTGCATATCTTAGATTTCATGGTCATGCTACTAACGAATGCAAGGTTTTGAGTAGTAAAATACATCTTAAGGAGTTTGGTGCTCTTCCTTATGTGGGGGCACCTAATTCCTCTAATCAATAGCGATTTTCACTCTAGCATGTTTCTCATCAATCATTTTGGTTCATCCTTGTCCTAAACTAAGTGGGGGAAAGGGGTTAGGTAGCCCTATCCTCGTATGTCATTCGTTGATTGCCTCTTTTGGCTAGTTGACCTCCTTCCATGTATATGTACAAGCAAGCTTGGGATGTGGATGACATGCCTCAAGTTGGCTCCAATGTGATGTTCTGAGTTTTGGGGGCAATCCCTTCCCTTCTCATGACGTAGCTTATTGGAAACATATGACTTGACATAGGGATTTCCGAATAGGTTCTCATTTCTTCTTCTACTTTAAAGAAATTTCCCATATCAATAGTGTTCAGAACCACTCTAAATTTGGGGCATACATCAACACTCATGTTTCATTGTGTGATTTTCTTTTTTCTTGCGATGCGTCCTTTTCTTGGTGGTTTCATTGTGTTTGATTTCATCTAAGAGCATGATATTTCTTTGAATTTTCCTCTCTTGGAAACATTAAGTACAATGTTCCCTAAGATGAGACCTTGCATTTGTCCTCTCTTGTTCAAACGTTAAGCACAATGTCCCCTAAGATTAAGACCTCGCATGAATTAAGAAAAATCCATTTGAGCATCCCTCACTCTTATTGTGTTGCATTTTTTGTACCTTATTAAATTCATGGAGGTATGGCTTTGCTATGGTCCCCTAGGGCTTACCTAGTGAACAACTAGCTTCACTAGCCCTTGTGAGCATGCATTTTTATACCTTATTAAAGTCATAGAGGTATGGCTTTGATATGGTCCCTTGGGGCTCACCTAGTGAACAACTAGCTTCACTAGCCCTTGTGAGCATGCATTTTCTTTTTTGCCTTATCACAATCATGGAGTATGACATTGATATGGACTTCCTAGGGCTCACCTAGTGAACAAATAGCTTCACTAGCCCTTGTGAGTCTGTGTTTTTTTTGCATAGTGTACAACGTGATCCACTTGTAAACATCTTTTGGAAAAACAACCTATACCTAGTCCACAACGTGTTGGACGACCAATCAAATCTTGATCCGTTGCATTTTTCTTTTTCCTTTTTCGATGTTGTATGTTTGCGATATGGTTATGGCTTCATCATCTGTGAGTGTGTTCCTTTGTGCCTATGTTGGTTTTCCATAGGATTTTGATCCTAAGGGCTTGGCCATCCTCTTGGTTATTGTCATCCTATCTTACTAGCATTCGTACATTTGAACCCCTCTTGATTGTGTGGTTGGCTACTTTAGTGTGAGTTTGAAGCAAGTTCAGCCTCTCACTAAAGTGGGGGATAAATGTAGTGTAGGAAAATGCATACCCTTGCATTTTCACACTTGTTTGGGCCCACCTTTCTTTGTTTATCCCTATTTATATCTTAATTGGTCCTATTTTGCATCCACAATCCTAATGAATTATATCTTTTATGGCTAATTCTGAAAAACATCAAAGGGGAAATGATAATTTTGGCTTTGTCACTAATTTTTGGGTCAGGACTAAGACACCACATAGGGCTTCTTTTTCCTCCAAAGGTCTTGGGACCCTAATTTTAATTGCACCTTAAATGGGCCCCTTGTTGGATTATGTTCCCCAAGTTTCATGTCTTGGGACTAAGATGCCACCTAGGGTTTTTTAGTCCCCCTTAAGGTATTTTTGGGATTTAATTACAAACCTTGGTAGGATTTAGCCTCCTTTAATTAGTGAATTCATATGTCAGCTTTTTGTGGTGTAATTTTGGCATATTAAACATGGATAAGTATAAATACAAGGTTCCTTTCTCTCATTTTCATATCTAAGCAATCTAAGCACTCTATATCCAAGCTAGCCACTTCACACAAGTTTGCAGACTTCATACAAGGGTTTGGTGAGTTGTAACATTGCATGTTGTTCATTCATAATTTTCCTTCATTATTCTATTTCATTTCAAGGTTTGATTACCAACAAGGGATTCGACTAAGGAAAACCCCCATTTACTAACAATCAACAAGTTTTTCCTCTCTTGTATGTTCATGATTTCAGATTTTGTAGATTTCATTTGAATACTTGAAGATCATTTGAAATGCAAAGTTTCATTGCAAAGTTTCCATATTCACATAAACTCACCTACAGGCTAGATCTTAAAGTTTTAGGACCAGAGATCTAAGAAGAAGGAAGTACAAACATTAGACCTCAAGATCACTTTCAGAGATTTCAAAAATTCAGATCTAGATTAAGTCGCCACCTCAGGCATCTTAGTCCTCCAAGTGGAATTTTGTAGAGATTCTTTCGGATTCTATTTCGACATATAAATATTTTGCATTTCCCCCAAAAAATAGCAACGACACTAAGTCAACAGTAAGGGTGTCTTAGTCCTCCCTAGCATATTTTGATAACATTTTTGCATTTCCAAAATCCTCTTCACATTTCCATAATTCCTAGGTACACATACCCTAACTTCTTGTTACTTAATTTTGTCATTTGCACTCATCATTTGGCTTGCATTACTATGTTTCGTGAGTTGAATGTTAAATTTTATTTTCCAAGCTTTTGCTTGGTGGTGAACCCCTTGAAGCTTGAAGAATCCCCTCCTAGGTATTCCTTGTTGAGAATTGACTCACCTTTGGGGTTGATAGTCAATCTAATTTGGGATCCTAGGGCATATTTGAGTGACAATTGGAGAAGTTGTTGGAAAAATGAGTAAAGTTATCGATTTGTTGCCATTGATGTCACCATGTTGGTAGTATGCTAGCAGTTGGGTTTGGTACTCTTATACCGGTGCTTATCCTCTCTGGTGGTTGGTCCGATATTTTGGTTTCCTATCTGGTATTCTAGTCTGCACTTCTCTACGAATGATAATCTCTAGTTGTGGTTTTGGGAAACTACTAATGGATGTTAAAGGTGTGCATGATCAGGTTATTTCATGCTCTGGTACTCGTACAACATAGTAGCAACCAACAGATTGATTTTTTCCTTGTTGCGTTGAAGATTATTCCTGGCCGACTTGTTAAGTTAATTTTTATTTGATGTGAAAACTTATGTGTGACCTATTTCTTGGTCCAAGCCAACATGATGAAATGTGCTAAAGATTGTTTTGTGTGTTTGGAAATATTTTGTGAACTATTAGTGCTTGCAATGGAGATCAGGTACATATATAAGTATATGGCGAACATTTTGTGAGAGCGAGTGAGTAAGTGTGAATGGGTGTGTGTGAATATGTGTGGTGAGTCTGTAGGAAAGTGATAGAGGAAATAGTGAAGAGGTAATGAATGTGAAGGTGTGATCAGAAAGGCAGCAGCTATGAGAATATCCAGAATTGTATCAGTACATGTTAGGTGCATCTTTCCAGTTCATTTTTGGGTTATAAAGCCTTACTTTGTTTTGTACAATTTTTCTGTAGGCAGTGATCCTCTTGTTGGACAGTGAGTCCTTTTTGTAGGTAGTGAGTCTTTGTACTTGGACAATGAGTCCTTTTGGCAGTGAGTCTCCTTTTTAAAATACTATATAGTGTGAGTTAACCCTCACCATGGTTTTTCCCTTATTGGGTTTTCCACGTAAAAATATGGTGTTCGTTGTGTTGATTTACTTTCTAGTATCTATGTTTCATGCTCATATTTAGTAACAAAATAGTGTGGTTGAAGATTTTATAAGTGATAATGTTTTAAGTTTGAACTTGTGTGACAACTAATTCACCCCCAACTCAGTTGTCTTGCACCTATTTAACAATTGGTATCATAGCTCTTGGTTCCTCCGGTAAAGTCTAACAGCTTGAGGGAGATCCTAAAGATGGATATAATGAATGAAAAAGGAGAACTTTGGATTGCTCTTGAAGATCTTGATAAAGTGGAAAAAGAAAACAAAGATTTGAAAGAGAATCTTGATTAAGCAAATGGATGTGTTCGGAAATTGAAGGAACAATTGAAGAAATTTAAGGAAAGACATAGAGAAGTAAGTGAATAGCTAAAACAAGAGATAGTTGGACTGAAAGTGAGAGTAGAAGAAAAGAAAAGGATTGAAGAATGTCTTAATACAATGGTGCAGAACAAGTCTGAAGAATGTTCCAGACTCGAGCAGGAGATAGTAAATTTGAGAGTGGAATTAGAGAAGGCTAAACTCTGAGAAAATAATTTCAGATCCAACTCTGGTAAACTTGAAGAACTACTTGCAGGACAAAAACCATGTAAAGACAAAGGTGGCTTAGGAGTTGATACCGGTGAATGTTCTAAAGATGTGAAGAAGAATCAAGGTAAGAGGAAGCAGAGAAGGAATTTTGCAAGATGACCGACTATGAAACAACCTAATGCACAAAGGTTTTGATGGTGTTTTTTGCACAACAACAACTCAGACATAATGTGATATTCTATCTCTCTTGAAAGGTAAATCTCTATCAACAAGCCTCAAGAGATAACCCCAAGGTCTCTAATGTCAGGTCTTGACAATGCAGTAAAACAACTCAGTGATAAATATGAAAATGTTGGTAATCACAAGGGGCCTTACAAATGAAAAATGTTGGAAGTATGCTTTCATCAGATGTAACAATATGGTGATGCTTTCAATCCTATAACTAACCCAAATTCAAAGAAATATCAAAAGAGATCAGGGTTCAAAGATATCTCTAATACTAACACCTAAGATTAATCATAACAATGATGAATGTTGCAAATGGATAGATCCCCAATAAAACCAATCTCTGCTTTGATCAAGGACAAGCCTACAACTACACATAAATGGTGAAATCTTCTAAGGAAATTGAATATTTTCAAACTATGAACATTCATTCACATACCCAATTATTGGAGCAATGTAAACAATCATTCACAGATGAAATAAGCACAAAATGAGGCCCATACTAACTTTACACAACAATCTACAATCAAAAAATTACTAAAAGTATGGACTGGAGATCGATCAACATCATTCATACTTCATCATCATTGCAAAAGAACTAAAATCTATCATCTAACATTGAGAATCAAGAATAAGAAACCATAAGCTATTGAAGCTAAACACAAAGTTTCCAAATCAACAATCTATTTGCATTAACTCCTCCAAAAATTACCTAATAGTTTCCAGCTCTCTCTCCTCTCCCACAACTAATTTTTGAAATCTACTTGCCAACTCTGCCCTTCTAACCCCTAAAATATAAACCCCTACAAAATGAGAAGGCAAAGGCCTTTATAGATATTACATTTCAATTTCAATGGCCAGGATTAAATCAATCCAAGGGCTCAAATCAATCCTCTAGAAGTATCAAGAGGTTACATTTAATTTGGGACCTCATGGTACATCATCATCCAATCAATTGCATTTAATTACATTATGGCCCAATGACATTAATTTTGAGAAAATCCTCATTGGAGAATAAATACAACTTCACATGACTCTCCTTGTTAAAGGCACCTCTCCAATTGGCATACAGCTAGTGGCACAGAATTATAGGTAGGTGCATATTAAATATTTAATATTCATTTATAATCTATTCCAAATTTTCCTCCTAGAACGAATTCATATGCAAGTCCCCTCTTAATTTTTTTAATCCTAAAAAATAAATACGATCATTAGTAGCTCACATGTAAAAATCCAATCCATAAAACATTAAAATTAAGCATAAATAAACCTTTGGAAAATTCAAATCCATCATAAAACTTCATATATTTAACCTTATTAAGAAATTTTAGAGTTTACGAAGTTCACAACAAGAAGTTTGGGGAATCTGCTAGGAGGTGTATTTTTGGAGTGATAAGAGCTTCAGGTAATCCGAGACAGGAGGGATTTTTCGAGTGACAGGAGCTTTGGGTAATCTGAGACAAGAGGGATTTTCCGAGTGACAGGAGCATTGGGTAATCTGAGACAGGAGGTATTTTCTAAGTGATAGGAGCTTCGAGTAATATGTGATATGAGGGATTTTCCAAGTGACAAGACCTTTGGGGAATCCGAGATAGGAGGGATTTTTCAAATTTTAGGATAGCTTGAAATCCTCGAAACCCCATAACTTTTTACCAAGAAGGAATTTTCAAAAAGTTAAAAAAGAAACCTAGCCTAATTTTTCATTCTTAACCCACGGGTGCAAGAAATATTTACATATGACATTGAAAATTCACTTCAAAATCCCCATTTCCAAAATCCATGATAGGTGGATTTCTCCTAGACCTTTGAAATGCTTTAAAATATTTCCTTCATCAAATCAAACCCGAACTTAATCACAAAATAACCTCCCAAGAAGAGAAAAACTAAAGATTAACAAATCCAAAATGCGGAGATGTAAAAGAGGAAAGAGGGTCCCCACCTTTGGTGGGGCATGCATGTGAAAAGTGCACAAGGTAACTCTCTTTTGATGGTGTTTGTTTTTCTTGTAACAAATATGGTCATAGAGCAACTGATTGTAGAAGTAGGATAAACCATTTTTCTAGCTCTCTTTCTAGAAAATGTTTTGAATGTGGGAAGTTTGGACATAAGGGTACAAAATGCATATCTTAGGTAAGTTTGATTAGTTAGGTAATGAGAAAGAGGTTTAATGAAGGCAGAAGAAATCAATTCTTTAATGGTTACTGCTATGCCTACAATAAATTTAGACACAGAGAAAAATGGAATAATGGAATAATGGAGGATAGTCTAATAAAAAAGGTGTGATCTGCTATAACTGCAATAAACCTAGGCATGTATCTAAAGTTTGCAAGAATAAGAAAGGAAAGAAATATGCTCTAGAAGAGAAGAGTGAACCAGTAAAAATGATTGATAAAGAAGAGATGGAGTAAGAGATGGAGAAGACTTGGAAGAAGAAAGAAGAAGAAGAAGAGAAATCTAAGACTCTTGATGTGTCTATACCCTCATCCAATATAGATGACTTATTTGAATTTTAGACCTAGCATGGTCTTAGGGGGGGCATTATCAGAAGATCATAAAAAATCATGGAAGAATGGTGTGTCAAAGGTTGGCACGTGATCAGAATGTGAAGAATGTTGGTAAGAGACACTACAAATGTTTTCTGGTGTTGTCATTTATGGCAACCCTAGTCGGTGATTGGATCCGCACGTCATCATTTGCTCATACTAGTAGACAGATTGAAGACAGTCAAGGAAGAATAGTGCATCCAAAATTTTTGTGTTCATTGATTCACATGCAAAAATTTTGTTGTTATTTTGAGTTGTGGATCTCATGGTAAATTTATCCATGTATGTCTAATGTTATCCAAAAATCTTAGTGCCTCGTATCAAGTTGTTTGCAAGTCTGGAGATTCAGTTGGATATCTTTTTGTTCATCAATGTTTTGTGGCCGACTCAGATGATATAACGTGTCGCGAATATTCGAAGAGTGTTTACTCAAATGTTTTTATGTTTGAAAATCTTGATTTGGGTCTGAGCTAAGTTGTGGATGACCATTGCGGATGGACATTGAATATTATTCATGATTTGAGCCGACAGTTGTAAATATTTTAAGTTTTAGTGAAGTTGACTTGTTGTGACTAAATTCTTAGTCGCGGATATATATATATATATATAAATGATCAATCATATCATTTTGTGTGTTAGTAAGGTGTTTCGATGTGTGTTGCTAATATCAGAAGGGTGATTGAGCGATTATGCACAGTTTCACTTGTGCATTAAATATTTTGTGATGCAAGTTAGAGCAAAGTAGAGAAAAAGTGTAGAATCAGTCAGAAGGACAAAAGATTGACCATTGAGCCTAACTGGAACTATAATCAAGCATTTGTAGATGCTACTCTCTCAATTCATTCTTTTGGATCTAATCCAATTTTTTGTAAGGCAGTGTGCCTCTCCATTTTGAGCAGTGAGCTCTAGGAAGTGTGCCTGAATGCAAGTGCATTCCCACATTGTAATCTTCTTTTTGAGTATACTCAAATCATATTTTGGATTGGCCATCCACCATGGTTTTTCCCCTAACAGGGTTTCCACGTAAAAATCCTGGTGTTATATGGTGTTGTGGTTGTTAGCTTTTTTTTCTTTCATATTTCTCTTGGTTGAATGTTTTAAGTGGGTTAAAGATCAGAATAATAAATTTAATTTTTGCAGAACATTGATTCACCCCCCCTCTTAGTGTTGCTTGTTTCCAACAATTGGTATCAGAGCTAGTTCCTCGAAAGAAGTCTAACAGCTTGGGGAGATCTTGGAAAGTGCTTTCAATGGATACAAGCAGTCTTCAAGAACAACTTTTGGTGGCCCTGGATGATCTTGACCAATCAAAATATGAGAACTGGGATTTGCAGGAAAATCCTGAGAATGCAAAGAAATTCATTCAATCATTGAAAGACAAAATTAATGAATCAAGGGAGAAAAGAAAGGAATTATGTGATCAGCTTAAGCAGAAGAATAGAAGCATGGAAGATGAACAACTGAGTCATGCCTTGAAAGAGAAAATAGAAGAATGTGAAAAGTTTTCCAAAGAAAATGTTGCCCTGAAGCGTGAGATGGAATCTATCACGATGAAAATGACCAAGGAGATTGAAGATAGAAGGAAGAGTGAAGAAAATTTTGCTCTGAAATCCTTGAAAGAAAAATCTAAAGAATGCAGCCTATTGGACAATGAATTGGAACAATCTAAAAACAATGAGGAAGTGCTTGAAAAATAGCTTGATGATCTCAGAAATGAACTTACTGCTAAAAATGAGTACAAGGAGAAATTCAAAGCTTGCTCAACCAAGCTTGATGAACTGATTAAAGGTCAGAGGACTGATGGTGACAAGCGAGGTCTTGGGTATGAAGAAGGAGAAAGTTTCAGATCTGGACAGAGGAAATCTGAACAAGGAAGATTCAAGCAAGGAAATCAAATGAATGGAGCTAGAAGGAATCTGGTAAGACAACCAAATACTCAAAGATTCAATGGCTATTGTTTTTCTTGCAATAAATTTGGTCATATGGCTTCTCAATGTAGAAGTAGGATGAATCCAAGTGGACCATCATTCCCAGGTCAGTGCTTTAATTGTAATAAGTTTTGTCATAAGTCAAATGAATGCAAAAACATGATGAAAAACTTTCATAGAGATGTTAGATGCTATGCATGCAATAGACTTGGGCATATTGCTAGCCAATGTAGATCAAGGAAAAATCAGTGGAACAGTAGGTTTGGACAAAGAAATGTTGTGTGTTACAACTACAAAAAAATTGGCCACACTCCTAGATTCTATTGGAGCAAAAGAGGTATGGTAAAACAAAACATGCAACAGGATGTTAAGGGAAAAGGTAAAGTCACTACAAATGTGATCAAAAGGAAAATGCAAAAGAAATGGGTGAAGAAGAATCCCTCTGTTGAAAAAAATGTGTCAACACTAGAATTTTCTTCTGGAAATTCCTCTGAGAATTAGTTTTAGGCCTTTGGCCTAAGGGGAGCTGTCAAGAAAATATCTTAACCCCTTGCTGGTAACTGACACTGGAATGTGGATAAGTCTAGTAAGTGCATAAATGATTTTTAGATGTTGTTTAACGAATTGGAGAAAGTATTATACAGTATTGGAGATCTGCAGAAGAACTATCTATCTCAGTGCATAGGAACAGGGTAACCAGATGAGTTAGGATAAAAGCATTTATTACGACAAAAAGGGTTAGTTGTGCAAATAATAAAATGTCATTTTTATCCTTCATTTATCACTTTGCATTTTGGAGAAAAGAAGTTTGGAGAGCTCTGGGGTGAACTTTGCTAAATTGTGGTGAGATTCAAGTGTGAAGAAGATTCAAATATCAAACTCTGATCTGATGAAAAGGAATTTATCAAGAAAACCTGTGAATTTGTGAAAATGGCCACTCCATTGGTAGTTGAAGTCAAGGATAGACCCTATCCGAAGTTCAAGTGGCATCCCTTTAAGTTTGATGAGACTGAACCTCTAGGTGTGTTTTCATTTGTACCATACGGTGTCTTGCATACTGAAGACATTAGGGCTTACATACATGCCAATATTGAAGAGTTAGGGAGCTCACAAATGCTGAATTTATATTCCAACCATATAATTGGAAAGGACTTCACTATTAAGCCAAAATAAAAAACCTTGGAAGAGAATAATTTCACATAGTTTGTGAAATTTCCCATATTTGAGGAAATTGAATGGGTGTGATATATTTTGAGTCGAGTTCATGCCAAGTTCATGTGGTTGAATATACCTTTTAAGATTACAAAAGAGGCTATAAGCATTGTCATAGGTTTAAATTCCTCTAGTGGACTGCCAATCTTGAAATCTGTAAAGAATCAGATGGTTACTAATGCAACAAGTGCAAATTTTGATAGAAGGGAAATGAAAATCGAAGACATTGTTGAAATGGATGTGAGATTTGCATCAATGGTCATTGGCTACAAGGTCTACCACTCTGGCCAGGATAATTCAGTATCTAGTACAACCATTTATGCAGCCTATCAGATGGTAAAAGAAAAAATAGATTATGACTTGTGTGAGCTACTTAGAAGTCATCTGATGGAGAATTTAGGTAAGATTATGAAAGACAAAAATAACTCTTTTAAATATGGTAATTTCCTATAGTGTTTGTTCTTTTATTTCATGAGTGAGGTTTCAGGTGTTGGGAAAGTTCATTGGCAAAGTAATCAGCCTATACCTATTCAAATAAGAGATATATTGTTTGGAATTGGTGATCGTCAAACTAGAAACACTGCCCTTTGGGGGTACTTCAAAAAAATTCAGAGTATGATGCATGCAAGAGAAAGAATTCCTACTTCAATTGTAGAGAAATACAAAGATACGATTTGTTTCATGGTAGATATTGATCAATGCCATATGGAAGCCGTTGATCCCAAAATGATAGGGATTATGCCTATGGGATATGAATTCGAGGAGAACATCTTGAAGATGTGTGCAAAACATTTTTTGAGCACACCTCTAGATCCGATAAAAGAAAGGTTTGGAACCTATGCTGAAAAAGATATGCAGGTGTATGAACAACTAAAGAAGGCTAAGCTTAACAAAAGAGTAAGAAAAGAAGTGGAAGTCATTGCAGAAGGTTTGGGTATATCTACAGAAGAATTGAAAGAAGCCAGAAGGAAGAGAGATGCAGCTGAAGTAGGAAAAGAGTCAACAAGAACCGAATCTGCTAGTCCGACAGGATCCTCAACCCGTACTAGATCAACAAGGAGTTCCCCATCCCTATCTACTCCTGCAACCAAGCTAGTTCCTATGCAAACCCAAGATAAGGCTTCCAGTAAGAGGAAGAATGATCTGATTTAGGATCTAGACTAATTGCATAATTGAATGCTTAACTTAAACAATTTAATGGAAACTCAAAAAACAAGTGTACATTATTGAAATTATGCTTTAAAAATCAAGGTGATAACCAGAATGTGAGAGAGAAGAAGAGAGAAAGGGCAAACAATTTGATAACGGAGTTCGCCACAATCGTGACTACATCTCCGGGTCCGCTCCAATAGAGTGAGACCGATCCAATTATTCCTCCAGAAACTCGGTTACAATCTTCGGCATAGCCTCCCCTTGGATTACAAAGAAATCTGAAAATGCACTTCCAAAGTGCGTGAGAACAAGCTTCTCCAAAAGCACGAAGTTACAATAAGATTTCTCCAAGGAAGAAAAATCCCAACTCTCCACTTACAAAAATCACCTCCAAAATTCCTTACAAAAATAATTAGCTAAAACACTCTTACAAACTCTCACCCATTTACCCCTTTTTATACACCAATTTTACCCAATTTGGTGTATAACAACTTGATTTACAATCTCCCCAAATTTACATGTAAATCCAAAAGAAATCCCTCCGTTACATAATAAAATCTCTTCAAGATAAATAATGAAGGGCCCTTATAATTTTGGGCTTACAAAAGAAAAATAATAATCCCTATAATTTTGTTTTGATAACTCTTACGGGATTATTTATATATTTTTAAGAAGATCTTTTAAATTTTATCCCTTGAAAATAATCCCATTGCTATCTTATAGGAGATTATCCCTTTTGAATAGGGGTAATAATAATTAAAAAAGGGTTTAAAATCCCTTAAAATAAGGATTCCATGAAAATAGGTTTTTAAAACAAAACTCATGGCTTTAAAATAGGGTGGCTTTAATATGGGCTTTAAGATAGGTGGAGATCCTTTAATATAGGAGAGCCCACGTTTATTAAAAGAATGTGGCATTTTTTATTATTTTTATTTGTTTTATATATTTTATTATTTTTATTATTTTTATTATTTTTATAAAAATAATATGCCACCTTTTGCCAATAATGGCTTGCCACATGGAGGGGTGAGATGATGCCATATCAAAATTTCATTCGTCGGTCAAAGACTTTGGAGTGATGTGTCCGCTGACTGGATTGATGATGTGGCGTTGACTGGACTGCCACGTGTCCACACATGATTGGTCGATTTTGACTTCTCGTAACTTGGGCAAACGAACTCCAATTTTGATGAAACGAACGTCATTGGAAAGCTTGCGATGAGCTCTTTGCATTGACACCAGTCTTGACCACTTTTGACAACTTTGATTTTTGACCTTTTTCTGACTTGGGTCTTTGAGTTGACTGAAGGTTTGACTGAGTGTATCTCGAGCACCGTAGCTCCGATTGACTCGTTCGAGTTGCATTGGAGTCAGAATTCCCAATATTTTTTGATGAAGATATTTCTGGAGAAAAATGAGGAACTTCAAAATTTGACAAAAATCCTCAGGATCAAAGAAGAACAAGAGCACAAGAACCTATGAAGCCGTCTCAGAAGATGAGGAGACTAAGTCAGATGAAGGTGTCAAAGAAATAAAGGCTACTGGCACTCAGGCTACAAATGAAACCAAGAGGAAATCTTCTAGTGAAGAAGAGAAGGCAAAGAAGAAGGAAAAATTTGACAAACCAGGTATGTCAGTTGAAGAAGTTGAGAATGTTGTTGTCAAGGATGAAAACCTCAAGCCCCTCTGCAAGTGGTATGAAAATTTTGATGAATCAGGTCAAAGAATGCTTGAGGAAGAAACAATAAAACATCTGAATATTTTCAATAAAGTTCTTGTTGAAATTATGTTTGGTTTACCTAAGAGTCTATATGAGTTTTTGTAGATGAGAAGAGTAAGTGCTAGAACAGAAGAAAAAAATATAAGAAAGATAATTCTTGCAGAATTATGACTGGAAATGTCTATTGAGGAGATGAATTCACTCCTGAACAAAGCCAAGAAGGAATTCAAAAGAAAAATAAGGGTGAAAAAACTTATGATCGGTGAAACTGGTGTTGTTGCTAATGAAATCAAGAAAATCCCATAAGCATTTATGTCAAAGAACAAGACCAATGTTGAAGATGTCGTATTTGATCCGGTAAATGAGGAGGTGAATGTAGATACTAAGGATAATTAGATTCCTCCTAATGAGGATAATACAGAAGTACCTATGGAGACTAAAGTTCCTAAGGTGGTATTAGCTGAAGAAAAGGAGATGCCAAATGAAGAGGTTGAAGCTAGAAATCAAGAAATAGTTACTGAAGAACAAGAAGTTGAAGAAGAAAAGTTTCAAGTTAAGGAAATCCCAGTGGAATCAAGAGACATTGTCAAGGTAGTGAAGAAATCTCTGGTGGAACAACAGGAAGAATTTGATCCTGAATTGGTTGAAGGCCCAGATGATCTATCCACCTTGTCCCCAATTCAGACAATGAAGGTCACATCAATTGCACAAGCTAAGGCTAGCGAGAATATTTTGAAGTCATAGAGTGAGGACAGTGAATTATTAAATCTTGCATCTAGAGTTCTAGAGAAAATTATGCCAACTCATGTTAAGGATCTGTCTAGTTCCTCTTCTGGTGAACTGGAGAAGCTCATAAATTTTGTAAGTACTCATTTTGAGTCTCTTGAAAATTCAGCCATGGTTAAAGTGTAGAAGGAGTTCAATGGAAAAAGATTTAGTAGGTTGAAAGAAATGATTGAAAATGGAAAAAATTTGTTAGCTACATGTATGAAGAATATTCAAGATTCTATATCTGAAGCTGGAAAGGCCTAGAAGTCATGTTTAGTTTTGTCCAAATTTACTGAAGACAATGAGAAGAAGGTGAAGGATCTTGAAAACCAATTGGCTACCATTTCTGATGCTTTTGATTCATTAGTTGGTAATGTTGGTGAGCAAGAAGGTCAAGTAATATCTCTACTTGACAAAATAAGGAGCTTGAAGCATGAAAACAATAGGATTGTAGGAAGAGTATGTGGGCTCAGAGGACTAATTGGTCCAAAGATTGAAATAATGGTGAGTGCATTAAAGGAAGCCAAAGATGCTATGGAAGCTAGTGACCCAATGAATCTTGAGACTGCAGAAACACTATCTTATTTATTCTATGGTCACATAACAATTCTGGAGAGTCTCAAAAGGGTTTGGGACACAAATTTAAGCATGTTGAAGAGAGACTTTGTAGATGTTTTCAAATGTGTGTAAGTTACAAGATCATGCTTGTATAGTTTTAAATTTTGGTTTTCAAAAAATTTCCATTGATGTCAAAGGGGGAGATTTGTATTGTGAAAAATGTATATTCATCTTAGGGGGAGTTACATTTCTAATTGAAGATTCTTTTTGAAGTTTTGAAGTGGCGGTGTAATTCATGTTGGTACTGATCCGACACTTAGTCATTTTTCACTAAGTGTTTCCATCAATGAAAAAGGGGGAGATTGTTAGCAAGATACACTGCAAATGTTTTATGGTGTTTTCATTGATGAAAACCCTAGTCAGTGATTGATCCACATGTCATCATTTTCTCATACTGGCAGACAGATTGAAGATAGTTAAGGAAGAACAGTGCATCTGACAGTTTTGTGTTCATCGATTCAAATGCATATTTTATGTTATTATTTTGAGTTGTGGATCTCATGGGAAATTTATCAATGTATGTCTTGTGTTATCCGAAAATCTCAGTGCCTCATATCAAGTTGTGTGCAATTCTGGAGATTTAGTTGGATATCTTTCTATTCATCAATGTTTTGTGGCTGACTTGGATGATATAACATGTCACAGATATTCGAGGAGTGTTTACTCAAATTTTTTTTATGTTCAAGCATCTTGATTAGGTTTGAGCTAAGTTGTGGATGACCATTGTGGATGTGCATTGAATATTATTCATGATTTGAGTTGACAGTTGTAAATATTTTAAGTTTTAGTGAAGCTGACTTGTTGCGATTAAATTCTTAGTCGCGGATATATATAAATGATCAATCATATCATTTTGTGTGTGAGTAAGGTGTGTCGATGTGTGTTGTGAATATCAGAAGGTTGATTGAGTGATTATACACAGTTTCACTTGTGCATTAAATATTTTATGATGCAAGTTAGAGTAGAGCAAAGCAGAAGTGTATAATTAGTCAAAAGGATAGAAGATCAACTACTGAGCCTAACTGGAACTGTAATCAAGCATTTGTAGATGCTACTCTCTCAATTCATTCTTTTGGATCTAATCCAAATTTTTTGTAAGGTAGTTTTCCTCTCTATTTTGAGCAGTAAGCTCTAGGCAGTGCGCTTGAATGCAAGTGCATTCCCACATTGTAATCTTCTTTTTGAGTATACTCAGATCATATTGTGGATTGGCCATCCACCGTGGTTTTTCCCCTAATAGAGTTTCCACATAAAAATCCTGGTGTTATGGTGTTGTGGTTGTTAGCTTTTTGTTCTTACATATTTCTCTTGGTTGAATGTTTTAAGTGGGTTAAAGATCAGAATAATAAATTTAATTTTTGTAGAACACTAATTCACCCCCCTCTCAGTGTTGCTTGTTTCCAGCAAAGAATGCTTGTTTAGAGGTTCTAGAAGAACCAGAGAAAAATATATTGGTATGAGGATTTGCGGACCTTTTGAAGGTTTCCTGTGCTAAGTGAAGTGTGTGTTTAGTAGCTTTTTCTGTTTTCCACATTTAATGTGCTTAGGGAAAATGCAACGATGGATAAGTAGAAATTTGTGATGATTTTTGGTTAATTGCGCATCTGAAATCATCAGAAAGTGCTCTAAAGATTTCTTGAGGCATGCTCAAAGTGTTTATGAAGGTAATTTGAAGATTTATTTAGGTAATCTGGAAACCCTCTCTCTGTTTGCATAAGGAAAGAAGAAAATTGAAGTATCGTTGAATTTCAAGAAAGTTAAGCAATGGATAGTGGCTCGTGTGGTGTCACCTCTCTGAAGCTGAAAAGGGTTGAAATAGAAGAATACGATCATAGGAAAATGAAGGATATTGAACTAGGGTTGAGCGAAGTCAAATTACAGAATATAAAAACCCTAAGGATGGATTTGTGGAGTGAATTTTTGTGGGTTTCAGATAAGGAAGTTATCATATTCTTACTAAATTTTCTTAAGGATGGAAACATTGTTCTGGAAAAACCCTACTTGATCTCGAAGGAAACAATTGAAGTGATCACTAGATTATGCAGCATTGGAGAACTTCTTGGAAAGAAAACTATGAAATATAAATATGTGGTGGAGCTGACTGGCATTGGCAGAGATCAGAGAGCATTGTTGATTGATACACTTGATGACTCGGTCATTAGCTATGTTGCATATGGTATCTCATACAAAATTTATTTTAGGAATCGTGAAAGCTCAACTTCGACTATTGACATACATATTTCCCACATGATGGTTAAGGAGAATAGACAATTTGATTTATGTAGCTTGTTACTTGAGAATTTGCTTGAAAATATTGCAATGTCATTGGTTGAGAATTATCCATTTCGTTTCGGATCCTTGCTAGTATGCCTGGTGTTTTACTTTCTGAATTCTCTACCAAGAAAAGATAATGTGGTGTGGGAATCTGGTATCCCTATTGGAAAAAAAATTTACAGACATCTAGAGTCTTTGGAAGATAATGAAAATATGTGTAGATTGTATTTCTCATCCTTGCGAGAAAAACCTTGCTATGGTATATCTACATTAAGTCAATTAGAAGTAGGCCCTTCCTTTGGGAAAAGAGAATTAGAAGTTGTTATCTGTGATTCCCCTCTAGAATCGAAAAAGAGAAAGGAAATGGTTGAAGACATCATTGATATTTCGGATGAGAAGGAGAAAGAATCGTTGACTGCTACTGAATCCCCTAATCCTGATGATATCCATTCTATGATTGTTGAAGGAAAAATGAAGAAGATTAGTGAATTATAGGATGTTACCTCAACTATTGACAGACTGAAAATTGATGATGCCCTGGTAGATTATCTACTTCAGAAAGGTATTGAAGTATCTGCTATTTTTGATTTCTTGCCAAAGAATCTGATTGAGATTGTTGAGGAAAGGATGTTGCTTGAAGGTCCAAAAGGATGTAAGATGGGAATCTTGGTTGAAAGAAGGTGTAAAAAGGCTATGCAAATATTTTCTATATTGATTGTAGAAACTAAGTGTGTTAAATAAATTTCATATATTTACAAGTATTGTCTTCGGTGGCCTATTGTTGTAGACAACTTTAGAAGTAGAATTGAATCAATTGAAGCCGAGGTGAATGAGATTGGAAAGAACTTTGACATATTTGAAGATAAAGAAGGGAAACAAGGATAAGATTTGGTGAACTTCAAGATGAACCGATCATTACACAAAGACAAAGAGATGATGTGACAAAGACCTTTTGGATTGTTAAAGAAATTGCTAAAGTTTGGTTAGAGAATTTTTCCAAAATTCTTGTTGATGTTGAAGATATTGAGAAACAATGTTCTAATGTATATTTTTCACACTCTTTTACTCTGTTGGGATTATTGGAAAGCACACGCACAAAATTGGAGTCTATTGTTTTTAACTAGAAGAAGTTGTATCCAGTTCTCAAAGAAAGGTATAAGAAGGTGTTCCAGGTGAAGAGTGTCATCTTCACTTAATTTTTGCTTGCTTAAATGATCTGGATTGTTGGAAGTTTTTGATGTTTTTGGAAATATTTTTGAAATTTTGATTTCACTGTGTTTGCACTCATTTTTGGAACCTTTTTCCATTGATGTCAAAGGGGGAGAGAGTTGGAATGGAGAGTGTTGGAGATAGTGGAGAGAGAATTTTTTTTTCACATGTTGCTATCAATGACAAAGGGGGAGATTGTTGGAAAAATGAGTAAAGTTATCAATTTGTTGTCATTGGTAGTATGTTGGCAGTTGCATCTGGTACTCTTATAATAGTGCTTATCCTCTTTGATGGATGGTCTGATATTTGTGGTTGCCTATCTAGTATTCTACTCTACACTTCTCCGTGAATGATAATCTTTGGTTGTGGTTTTGGGAAACTAATAATGGATGTTAAAGGCATGCATGATCAGGTTATTTTTTCCTCTATTGCTCGTACAACATAGTAGCAACCAATAGATTGATTGTTGCCTTGTTGCATTGAATATTATTCTTGGCCGACTTGTTAAGTTAATTTTGATTTGATGTGAAAACTTGTGTCCAACCTATTTCTTGGTCTGAGCCGACATGATGAAATGTGCTAAAGATTGTTTTGTGTGTTTGGAAATATTTTGTGAACTAGTGGAGCCAACATAACAATGGTTAAAGCATTTTGAAAATACTTTGTGGAGCCGACCTAATTAGTGTCTGTGATGGAGATCAGATATATATATATATAATTATATGGAAAACAATTTGTGAGAGTGAGTAAGTGTGAATGGGTGTCTGTGAATATGTGCAGTGAGTCTGTAGGAAAGTGATAGAGGAAATAGTGAAGAGGTAATGAATGTGAAGGTGTGATCAGAAAGGCAGCAACTATGAGAATATCCAAAATTGTATCAATACATGTTAGGTGCATCTTTCCAGTTCATTTTTGGGTTGTAAAGCCTTACTTTGTTTTGTACAATTTTTTTGTAGGTAGTGAGCCTCTTGTTGGACAATGATTCCTTTTTGTAGGCAGTGAGCCTTTGTACTTGGACAGTGAGTTCTTTTGGTAGTGAGACTCCTTTTTAAAATACTATATAGTGTGGGTTAACCCTCACCATGGTTTTTCCCTTATTGGGTTTTCCATGTAAAAATATGGTGTTCATTGTGTTGATTTACTTTCTATTATCTGTGTTTCATGCTCATATTTAATAACAGAATTGTGTGGTTGAAGATTTGATAAGTGATAAATTTTTAAGTTTGAACTTGTGTGACAACTGATTCACCCCCCCTCTCAGTTGGCATGTGCCTGTTTAACAGAAGTGTGGTGTTCTATGACCTAGGCCATAAAGCATCCCCATTTTCCCATTGTTCAGACATAAACCAACATCTGAACATAATCTCAAAATCCAAATAAACTCTTCATAGGTGAGAATTTTTCATGTACTCTGCCTTTGTAGTGAATAAAGTGACCACAACCTATCATTTTCTCATCCAACTCACTTCACCACCAAATAAACCAAACACATCCACTAGTAGATCTTTTATTGTCAACACCATTTTCCCAATCTAATTCCAAATAACCTTAAATATCTAATCAACATTGTAAGAATCCTAATATTTCACATCTTTGATATAATATAAAGTACTCTAATGTACCCCACAAATATCTAGAGACCCTCTACACTGGTACTCAATAATCCCCTCTTGAATCAGCCATAAAATGAATCGACTCCCACTACTTGAGAAATGTCAATTATAGTGCAAACCATAAAATATGTAAGGATCCCAAGTGCACTAGTGTAGGGCACAATACTCATGTATTTTATCTCTACAAGTATCAAAGTATACTATTCAACTGAAATCTTTCATTCCCACACAAATAAGAACACTCACTAGTTTATTATCAACTATATTGAAACATTACAAAAGAGAAACAACATACTTCCTTTGACCCAACCAAAGTTTAATGTTATGTTTGTCCCATCTAATCTCCACCGCTAAGATAAAAATTAATAGATCCTAATTAAATTTCATTTTAAATTATGATGAAATATAATATTCCAAGTCCTTAATTATACTATTATCATTACCAAATAACATGTTATCAACATATAAAGTGATAATAATAAGTGCAACATCAACTCATTTGTATTATACATAATGATTAGATGTAGACTTAATAATTCACAACACAGAAATATAAAATCAAAATTCTAGTACCAAATTCTAGGAGATTATTTGAGACTATAGAGGAATTTATTCAACTAAAAAACCAACCTTTCCTTACCCTTTTCAATGCAGTGTTATGAATTTGATATATGATTTTTTTTCTCCAAGTCACTATAAAAGAAATTTATCTTCACATCCATCTACTCAACCTCAAGGTAAAATGTAGAAACACAAGATAACAAGAATTTAATGGATACCATCTTAGAAAAAAGAGGAAAAAACTCTCCAAAATCAATTCCCTCAACCTAGAAATATTCTTTCACAAACAACTACACTGCACTTTCTAGCATTATCATTTGAACTAAAATTACACTTGAAATATTTTTTTGTATCTAAATGTTTCCAATTCTCGGTCAAGTAAATTGAATCCCATGTATTATTACTTTTCAATCTATCCATCTAGTCTTCCGTGGAAATTTCTAAGATTCATTGTCATTCATTTGCATTTCCTCTTTCACAATTCTAGTCTAATCAATTTAGTACTTAAAATAATCCAAAAATATTTAAAATAAAGTGGGATATACCTTTTTGGTTTTCATCTCTACCAAAGTGGACCTTTTCAAATGCTAATATAAATATAATTCATCTTTGGTTCAATAGTATCATCATCATCTGGTCCATCACCAACTTATGATGCACCACCTAATACATCCTTCATGGTATTTGGTTGTAGCTACACAACTTAGCATCATACTTTTATTTATCAACTGTGGAATTAAAACGAATCTCCCAAAATATGTTATTCCCTCTATGCATGTTTTTTCCAATTACAAGATTATAAATCTTGTATCATGTCACATGTGTTGTATCCAATGAAAATAAACTTAAAAACTTTGTAGTCCAACTTACACATCTTTTCTTTGGGTACATAAACATATGTCTCACAATAAAACACATGATTATAGTGAAGTAAGATAGTTCCCCTTCCAATGCTCCCATAGGGTTTTATAAACAAGTATCATTGTAGGAGAATTAATCAAGAAAAGTGATATGATTATTTCTTTTACCCAAAAATTTTGATCTAAACCAACACTATTAAGCATACTCATATTCCTCTCCACCAACATCATGTACATTCTCATTGCAACTATGTTATACTAAGGAGTATATGAAGTTGTCTTATGTTGCATGATTCCATTCAACCTACAAAATATTTGTAAATCTCCCAAATAGTACTCTCCACCATTATTTTTTTCAAAAACCTTATTTTTCTACCCATCTAGTTCTCGACAAGATCCTTAAATTATTTAAACTGATTGAAGACCTCAAACTTTTTCTTTAGAAAATAGACAAAATTTTCCATGGAGAATTCATCAATAAAAATAATATAACACAAATATATCCAAGTGAAGGTGCATCTACAAGACTAAAAACATCACTATTAGTCAAATATAAAATGCCATCAAATCTAGAAGATATTGAATAAAACTAAACACAAATTTTTTTCCCATATATTTAATGTTCAAATAAATCCAAATTCAAATTATTAACCCCTCATTAAAGTTTTTATTTTTAAAAACATTTAGGCCCTTCTCACCAATGTGGACCATGCACTCATGTAAGAACATTTTCTTCTCTTTAATAATATTTAAACTCTTTGAGGTAAGAGAAATCCTAGGAACCTCTATAATTCATCTAGAAGATCTAGATATATGTTTCTTCATTGAATGTACAAAAAAATTGTCACAATATATATGTATGCTCCCTTCAAGGAAAAAGGGTTTGATAACAAATCCCTTATCAAAAACCATGGCACCATGAACCATCTTACGTCATTTTTTTAAACCACTTTCACCCCCACATCATTCATCTTTCTTATAGACAAAAAATTTCCCATCAAGCTTGGAATGTGCAAAACTCTAAAGAAGCATTTATCCTCTCATCACTAAAATTTATCTTGACTCAATCACAACCAACAACACTAAGGAATATATTATAACCAAGGTATACCTTTCTGCCATCAATGTTCATGTACTTAGATAACACACTTCCTATGGGAGTCATGTGAAAAAAAGTGTTGAAGCCAATCATCCATGAATTCTCACATGCATATGTAACCAAGGCTACAATAAGAGGATTGGAATCATCCTAAGAGATCATTGAAACTATATCATCACATAATCCATTCTTTTATGTCTCCTTCTCTAGGAATTCATTTTGAATGTGAACTTTTTCACCATAATTCCAATATTTCACCTTGAATTTTTGTAGGAGACTTAGATCTACCACAAAACTTAGATATTCCTTTCTCTTTATTTTTTTCCTTATAACCTATTTCCTTTTATCTAATCCAAACCAAGGCATCTTTGAAAATGCCAATTTTTTCACCTCATCTTCTCTTTAAGAGAATCCACCATCTCTTCAAGTGTCAACTTCATCATAGTGATTCTAGTGGCCCTAACTAAGTTGTCCCACTTATCAAGAAAGAAACACAAAAGTGTGATAATTTGATCATTTTCATCTTTTTGCACATCAGTGGACTTCAACTAAGTAACCACAATGTTGAACATGTTTTGGTACTCAATAAAAAGGCACCATTGCACCTTCAATGAATACTTATTCCAAATAAAAATTTATTTACAATGGATTTGACCTAATAGAGTTTTCGGAACTTTGACCACAAGCACTCAAAGTCACTTCTTTTGAAATATTCAAGAGTACTAAAACTTCCAAATAGAGCCAAATAAAGCACCTCAATTTTCTATCCAACACATCCCATCTTGCTTGTTGCATGGTTCTAAGTTTTCTTCCAATGACTAGACCCTATAGATCTTAATCCACCAATAAATCTTCCATTTTTAACTTTTATGTCTTGAAATTTATGACATTAAACTTTCTCATCTCCACACAAGGTGTGATTGCCATTATCTTTGCAAACAAGATGTTTTCTACATAAATCTCCAATTCAAACTAAATTTTGTTTGAAAAAAAGTAAAAAAATTCTAACCCTTTAAATTAACATCTAATACCAAATGAAATAAATCTAGATAAAACTTTTATAATTAATCTAAGAGGATAATAAGTAGAAAATATATATAATTTTAAACACAAAAATAATAAACACACAATCATAGCAAAACATATACCCTAGAATAACTATTTCAAGAAAAAACTCAATCGTCCTACTTCAAACCAATTATATTATCAACAACACAAAGAAGATTGTAATGCAAATCAACATATAATCCTTTTTGTGAGATTATATCAACATACAATCTAGAGATATTTCAATAGCATAACAATATCTACAAAACTAAACTATAAAACCTCCATCTCAAACATCCAATAAATAGAAGATGTAATACATGAAACCATCAAATGGTAATTAGGAAATCATGAGCTAAAAACACTCAAAATGTGGCACCCAAATCCCTATTCAAAATCCAAAGCTAAATCCCAAGATGAATTTGGAGGCTAAAGATAACATATTCATTACAACGAAACACCCCATTTTGACTCCATTATCTCCATTAAATATGTCTTCTGATTGTTATAACATACATCATAAGTTGTTCAACAAGTGTAACTATCTTTTACAACTCTCTTATGTTTCATGGATGCTCTTATATTTCTAATGTGTGGGGCCTAACATCTAAATACCATAATTTTTAAGGTCCTAGTGAACTCATTATATCATAACTCACTTTCTCTAGTTAAGGATCATTTCAATATTTTGAAACCAAAACAACCTTTATAGCCCAAAAACTATATTTTTTATATTTTATAACCTAAAAATTAATTTTTTTGTTCTTGAAATTAGGATGCAAGATTGAGACACCTTTCCTAACATCTAAAAAATTTATACCATAAAAATTGTTCTCCTACCTAGACATCCCATTGATAATGTTGTATTGTGATGTTGTGCAATAATAGTGTCTAAAAATTTGATACAATTCTTCTTGAAAAACATTGCACAAACAAAGTGAACTTGTTAGATTCTACGAGAAATGATAATTTAAACTAAGATCTATTTTCAATCATAAATAACATGCACTTCAATAAATAGATAATAAAAGATCAAAATAGTATAATGGAGATAATATCCTAAAAAGAGAATTTACAAGACAAGAATAACTCCATCCAAGAGAAGTAATAAATCAAACTACCCAAAGTAGACAAGATTTTTACCTACTTGATAAATACCAAAATACATAGTTGCACTTATTCAAACAAAGTCAAACAAATGGTTATAAGAGGTGGCTAATAAATACAAAAGAGTGTGTAAGATTCAACTACCTAAAAGTGAATGAGAGTGACACATCTAATTGATGTATTATGGCATATGCTCTCATAATTATTGTGTTATAAACCTGAGAAAGATTAATAACATGTGTAGGAACAAAAAATATCCCCAAACATTAAAAAAAATCTAAACTAACACTCCCCTTAAATCTAAATCTAGGTTCCTATGTACAAAGAGTTCCCTCCAAAAGAGAAGAATATCAATCAAACAAAGAGAGAAAAGAACCACCACAATAGAGAGATAAAGTGAAGTACTAAGAATGCCCCCCAAAGTGAACATATGTTGCACCCCTATAAAATATTTTAGCTAAGGGAATTTTCTTCCGATGAATGGTTTGGTGAATTTTTTTTCAATATGCTCCAAGGTCAAATAGTACTAAAGATCAATGACGTGATCATGAATTAGCTCTCAGATGTAGTGCATGTGTATATCAATGTGTTTGGTCCACTAGTGATGGGTAGGATTCTATGAGATATTTATTACACTCTAGGTATCATAAAATATTATTGCAAACTTAGTGAAAATATGCTAAAGCTAAATGGCCTTAGTGGTGATATTAACTAACCTTCGATACTCAACCTCTATAGATGAAAGATAAATTGTAGATTTCTTGTTTCTCAACCAACAAACTTGACCTAAACCAAGTGAAAAATTATAACCTAAATTATACTTGTAATCTTAAGAATCATCTTCCCAATATAAATCAATTAACTCAGTATCCACACATGTTGTATGTTGAATCCCATAACTATGAGTGTCATACAAATAGTAGATTATCTATTGAGTTTCTTTCCAATACAACTCATGGAGACCTTGCGTGAACCAAGAGACCAATCTCATAACATATGAAAAGTTAGACCTCATGCAATTGGAGTATAGAAAAATCTCAATTGATTTGCAATATAAAGTAACATCCATTAATGATGTAGAATAGTAAGTCTCAAGTTTTACCAATGAAAGAAATGGATTCGATGTAGGCTTATATTTCTCCATGCAAAATATAGAGATAATATCAAGAGCATACTTGAGTTGTGCAATGAAGATACTTGATGATTTATTGATCTTAATCCCTAAGAAGTAATACAAAATTCCCAAGTTTGACATCAATAGTTGATCATGAAGTGTAGTTTCCATTTCCTTAATAGTGGATAAGTGACTCCCTATGATCAACAATTCATCAACATAGAGAACTAGAAATGTGATCTAGTGGAATCCTATGATAGAATGTATAATTCCATATCAAAGTGGTGGTGATTGAACCCAAATAACAAAATGAAGGATTCCATATTTGAATACCAATCCCTAAGGGCCTATTTGAGGCCACAGAGAGACTTGTGAAGTTAGAAAACTAGTGAGGAATCATGAAAAACCCATGTAGTTGTTCCATGTAGATTTCCTCTTGAAATTCATCATAAAGAAAAAAACTCTTCACATCCATCTAGTGAACTTCCTATCCATGGGCTATAGCTATAGCAAGGACAATTTGGATGGAATTCATTTTGGAAACTAGCACAAAAGTCTCATTATAATCAATCCCAAGAACCAAGGAGAATCCTTTGGAAACCAAGTGATCCTTATGTTTTTCAACCAACCCATCTATATTAAATTTTGTTTGATAGATCCACTTTCATTGAACAAGTTTCCTTCACATAGTAAGGGAGACTAAATTCTAAGTATGGTTCCTCTCCAAGAAAATAGACTCTTTCTACATAACAACATCCTACTCAAGGAGACCAAAATCTTCCCAAAAATAATATGAATTGGAAGTTGAATAAATGAAGAGCTATGGAGTCTACTAAAATTGTGATTGCACGTTCTTCTAGTATCTGAAGCACCCCCAATCTATTTGTCTACCGATTGCAATGTTTGTTGAGCCCAAAGAGGATTATTGGTTGGATATTCTAGAGGAGAATCAATAACCTCTAAATGATGATTAGGAAATGAGATAGGTGAATCTTCACTATCATTGTCATTTGAAGTGGAGGAATCTAGTACTCTTCATCAAAACTAGGAGAATTAAGATCCTTTGAAAAACTATCATTATTTCGTAATATATTTGATGTAATAGTAGATGAAGTGTTAGGAGAAGAAATAAAATATCTATCCTCAAAACAAACACTCCTCACTATTAAAAAACTCATTATTGGTGGGATGAATAATCTTAGTTTTTGAAACCATCTAGTTACCCAACAAATATACAAGGTTTGCTCTGGATTCATTACCTTGCATTTCTTTATTGAAATGTGGGCTCATTTTGTAGAATGAAACACTCAAAAGTTCATTGTGATTTTATAACTGAGCCAAGCTTCAAAATTATTTAACCCCTTTACAACTCAATGAGGAACCTTTGTTCTAAAATAACACATAATGGCCTTTACCCAATATTGAGGTACTAATGATCTGAAGTGTATCATACAATTGGACATCTCTTTCAAGGGATTTTTTGTGTTTTTTGCAACACTATTTTTTCAAGGAATATATGGAACTATGTGTTGGAATGCATTGTCCTCTTAAACACAAAACCATTCAAACTAATGGTTAAAATATTCACCCCTATTATCTATGTATAATCTTGATGGAATGGCCTAATTGTTTCTCAACAAATTATTTGAAGTCCTAGAAGGACTTATACTTCCTAACTTTGTTTGATAGAGTAAACCAATCATACTTATAAATATCATCAATAAATTTCAAGACATATCAAGCCTTGTTGAAATATGGATGTGGAAATGGCCCTACCAAGTCACTGTGTACCAACTCCAAAATTTGTGGGGGCCTCCATGCTTTTCTCTTTTCCTATTTCTCTTTAGGATTGTTTCCAAGAATGCATCCCTAGAAAAATACATCATTAAATTGAATATAAGGTAACCCTAAACCCATGTTATGTTGATTAAGATGTTGTAATTAGTGATAGTTCAAATGGAAAAACCATTGATGCTAGAAGTGGTTCACCTCATTTGAATGAGTGAAAAATGTTTTCAAATGAGAGTCAATAAAAAATGAGAAAGGTGATAGAGTCCATTCTAGTGATTTAAGTTTTCCATAGCAAGAGTGGACTCACTATGCATTTCACTAATTACCACTAAGTTTAATGTGAAATCAACTTACTTGCTAGAGCCAATGTAGGTGATCTAATAAATAGACAATTATAGATTAGTTAACAAATATGGTGTGCAAAGAACAACCTAAAATCTCCTTTGCCCACATCAGCAAGCCCTCTCACATGCACTTTAATAGAGTTGGCATCACCCATTAATATAGATGGCATGGAACATGGCTCTAAGTAGGTGAAACCATCATTTGATTAGGCCATGTAATTCAAAGAACCAAATTTAATAATCCAAGTATTAGTCTATGAAGCAACTACAACTAAGGCATTTCCTTTTCCTTTACCCTTATGTGATACATGTTCTTAAAATACCCTTCTAGTGATCCTTGTTTGATAGAGTTAGGAACCTTGATGTTGTTCTTTTCTATAAGATGAGTTAGGGAATCTATCTACTTAAAAAAATTGTGTTCATCATGTCCAATCCTTTTACAAAAGGCACAAGTGATTTTCTCCTTCTTAGGCTTCATGTCATCTTTAGAAGAAGAGGTCTCATTAGTGATATTGGAGGCAACAAGTTTTTATATATCTCCTTCTCTCCTTGGTTATTTAATTTTTTATCTTATTTTATTGACCATTTGTGTTCTTTTGTGTCTTGATTTGAATCCAAGTCATGTGGTTTTGAGGGTTTGATTATACCCATGAACCAATTTTTCTTGCTCCTTAGTGAGTTCTATAGCAAAGCCATTTAGAAAAGGAATTTTATAGGTGGAACCTAGAACACATTTTATGGCATGAAATGAAGAAAGAAATATAGAATAGTTAGGACCAATTTTAGAGAAAATACTCAAGATAAGTTGTGTATTTCTTTTCTATCCCACACATATGTAGTTGCAATTTGATGTCTTTGAACTTTGTGAAGAAATATTCAATTGTGTCAAAATTACTTGGACTTAATAGGGAGTTCACTTTCCAATTGATGTCCCTTTAATTCATCCTTCTTACCAAATAGTATTTACAATGTGGTTCAAACCCATTTGGAGTAGTGGTAGATTCAATGTGAAATAATAAGTCAAGAAAGACAAATATTTACAAAGTACTATATGCTTCACCATATTTATTAAACCATTTTATATTTTTTGCAATCATTGTAGCCCTATGTGGTCCTTGTTTTTAAGATATATTGTCATTTTAAAATTCCATTCAAATTATTTATATTGTGTGAGGACAAAAACTATTAATTGATCTATTAGTGCAAAAAAGTAATCATTGTTGTACAAAAAAGAAGTGTAAAAATAAGGCACACAAAACACCCCCATGTTTTCACTAGTATTTCAAATGACCCTCGTGCCCCCCCTCCCATCGCCCCAAGCAAGTAAAATGCTGACACTTAATGATTAGTGAGTTTTACATTGATTTTCATTAGATTGGGATATTTTTCAACTTAAAAATGTACACAATGTTGAAATCACAATCTACGTACAAGCTAGAAACTTATAAACCATGCCAATGTGTAGAGCTAAAAAAATGAAATTCCATAAATTGGCACATAAATAAAGCCTATTCATAAAATTCAAAAGCATTTAAAGCTCAAAAATTGTGACAAGATAGCAAGTTTCTCGAGAAATATAGTTTTCTAGAAAATTGCAGTGTCAAAAAAAACTAACTTCACCATTGTGTAGAGTGCAAAAGTCTACCCCAAAAAAAAATGTGTTGAGAAAGGATTTTGTATGCTTAATATATGTCTTTAAAGTTTCACTACAAAATCAAAAATCACAATAATGAAGTTGTCCCAAATTTAGTTGGAGCATGCTAGTGTCATGATTACATCAACATGGAATATGTTAAGATGCTACTAGAATATTCCAAAACCACTCTCAAATTCCACAAAACTACCATCAAGAGTCCAAAATCACTTAGTTTAAATACAAATTTTCTCAACTTCTAACTTGAAACCACCTTTCAATAAAATCATTTATTTTTCTTTTAAACTATTCTCATTCTCCAAATCATTTGAGGATGCAAGAGAAGAACATATTGTATTTTTTCTTAAAAGTATTGGCAATAATTAACCTCAAATATCTCAAATAATAAGCTAATAAAATTAACCATACTAGAAAACAAAACTCTAAAACCATATTAGATTCTATAAGAAATGAGAATATAAATCAAGATTTATTGTGAATCATCGATCATATGAACTTCAACTGAAAAATGATCAAAACTAAAAATAACATAGTGGAGAGTGTTGGCACAACAAGGACATACAACTGAGAGGGGGGAGTGAATCAGTTGTGATAGAAACTAAAAATTTTCTTGTAAATCTTAACTTAATCTTAGATCTGATGAATAAGCAATTAACCATAAACAATCAACACATTAGAGAGACAAAGAACGTAAAGATTTTGCGTGGAAACCCTATTGGGGAAAAACCACGGTGGATGTTAGTCCACAAGATTATACTCTGCTAGAAGTATAAAAGAAATAATTAGGGGAATGCACATGCACTCAAGAACGCTGCCTAGAGCTCACTGCTCAATTAAAAAAGAGGACTCACTATCCAACAATAGAGTTTGGATTAAAACCATCCAATATTTGTGAACTGAGAAAATAGCTTCTACACAAGCCTGATTACAGTTCCAATTAAGCTCAACACTTCTTCACACTTCGCACATTCTTCTTCACACTCTACTCAGCAATCAAATGATATTTGTACATACAAAACATAGGAGCACATGAAGCATCATCACCAACAATGAACTAATCGCCCTTATATATCCGCTACATGAAATTCCATCACCTCTTCGTCGGCCAAAGAAAAAATATATTTTTTTAATGTCGACCCAAATTTACAAATAAAATTTTAATGCATATCCACCAAGGTTTTCCACAACATAGTGGAGACCCAAATTAATATCTCCAACACAAGAATACTTTAATTAATTACACCTCGAAGATCCACAACATGCTACCAATGACATGTCGGTCAGGAACAAGAAAAACTAAACATGCACACAAAGATCTTCAACCACGAACTCTTCTGAATAATGTGGACATACCACAAAGATAGAGAATGATCTAGAGACACCACATAACACCAATAAATAGCAGAGAAGCATCTGCAACAACTGAGAAAACAAGAATTACACAAACTTCATTTAGGAACACTGACAGAGACCAACAACACACTGTCAAACCACATCATGCTCAAAAATTCACGTGGACCTCCAAAAATTTTGGTAGATGATCTAGAAACATTCAACATTAGACCCTTAAATCTACATCAGCTAATCTTAAACGTACATAACACAATTCCTTCTTGACCTGCATAGTTCCATTGGGAACCAAGAATACTTTATTTTACAATTTTCTCAATATCCTTGACATATACAATCTTCAATGCACCAAATGCTAATAGTGTTGACATCAATGACAACCACATATCAGCAACCATATCCACAACATCCAAAAATATCCCCCTTTGGCATTGATGGAAACACATGATGTGAAAAATACCATCAACCCAACACACTGACTTCTTCTGTACTTCTCCTCTCAACTGAAATTCTCTTCTCAAGAATTTTTCACAATACACTTCTCCCCCTTTGACATCAATGGCAAAGGTAACCATGACCTTTCCAAACACATGATTTGAACCACATATCTGCACATTTGACTACTCCCCCTGAGTAGCAATCACAAAAACATCAATCTGGATCATAATATAGCAATGAAGCTCTTGGATTGATGCAAATAAATGCATCTTTAGTTCTTATCAGGAGGGGTGATTACCCCTAGCATTCCTCTGAGATACTCAAAAGTATCATTTGGCAATGGCTTATTAAATATATCTACAATTTGTTCTTTGGTAGGCACATATTCCAGTCTGACTTTTTTCTCATTCACCTTTTCCCTCAAGAAATGAAACTTAATTGAAATATGTTTAGTCTTAGAGTGTAGTACTGGATTCCTTGAGATGTTTATTGCACTTGAATTTTCATAGTATATGGAAATAGGCTCTTCATATATCACTCTGATATCTCTCAGCATCTGTTTCATCCATATCACTTGAGTACAATTATTTGTAGTAGCAATGTATTATGCTTCAGCAGTGGATAGAGAAATTGAATTCTACTTTTTGCTCAACCAGGATATCAACTTCTTCCCTAGGAAGAAAGCACCACCACTAGTACTTTTCATGTCATCTACATCACCAGCCCAATCCGCATTAGTGTATGCACACAAAGTGAGATCATCATCCTTTGGATACCAAAGTCCAAAGTTAGTTGTTCCTTTAAGATATTTGAAAATTCTTTTAATAGTAGTCACATGTGATTCCTTTGGATAAGCTTGAAATCTAGCAACCATACATACATCATTCATAATATTTGGTCTAGTTTGCGTCAAGTAGAGCAATCCACCAATCATTGATCTATACCAAGTTTGGTTAGCCTTTGGAGAATCATCATTCTATGATAGCTTACATCTGGTCACCATGGGAGTACCAACAGGTTTGGAGTCATCCATTCCAAACTTCTTCAGTAGCTCTTTCACATATTTGGACTGAGATATGAAAATCCCTTGGTCCAATTGTGTAACTTGTAATCCCAGAAAGAACTTCATTTCACCAATCATGCTCATCTCAAATTCACTCTTCATTTCATCAACAAACTTCATACATAGATTATCATTTCATCCAAAAATGATATCATCAACAAAAACTTCTATAATCAATTCCTTATCATGATCTAATTTTGTTGGTGTAAATAAAGTCTTATACCTAGTTCATTCATTACTAGGGGACTTATTTACATCTTAGTTAATTTTACTTAGGTCATAGGAAGGAATCTTTCTAGAAGATGTTAGTTGTCATTAGTTGTTATCTTATCCTTTGACAACTACTACATGTGAACCTAGGTAAGTGTGATTAGTTGTCTCATGTCATATGATTAAGACACTTGTCATAATCCTATGACATCTTGCATCTCACCTTGGCTATATAACCAAGGGGTCTCTCATTGTAAAATCAATCAAAATCATCTCATATTATTGACATTGAATACAGTCTATTCTTGTCATATTTAGCTCTCTCTTTTTGTGCTTTCCATTTGGTCCATAGATCTTGGCATCCATAGCCAATTCTAACATGGTATCAGAGCGAATTTGGTGCCATTGGAGAGTCTTTTTTCTGAAGAGAGATTCCAGATTTGGGGAGGTTCCATTTTTGGCTCTTTGTTGTAGGTTCATATTGGAGCTTGTTGGTGCAAATCTAAGCTCACCATTGCGTCCGGAAGGTTCGAGAAAGTCAATTTTTCCTTTTGTTTCATCCAAATCGGTCATACAAGGCCAAATCTATGAGGGTTTGAAGGTGAAGAAGAGTGGTTACGGATCGAGGAAGGTAGCTGCGATTTTGGGCACTTTTAGGGTCAAATCCGACCTTGCCATCAGCGTCCAAAGGGCCAAAACCTAAGATCAACTATCAATTTGTCATTTTAGGAGCAAGTCATTGGTGAAACAAAAAATTTGCCGAGAGCATTATGGCTAAATTAGATCATTACGTTGATAGATGCGATTTATTAAAAATATATATATATTTTATTTTTATTTTTTGCAAATAATTTTCAAATATTTTGTAAAATATTAGCAGTTTTATATTTTCATTGTAAAAGTTTTTTATTAAAATCAAAAGCAAAATTTGTTTTACGCAGATATTTTTCGCGATTACAAAATTACTCTGAGACTTAAGTCTTTACTTGTGATGCAGGTCCCCTCATGGTGCCCGCATTGAAATCCAGCATCCCCACTCTCCACATCGCCAATGGCCACAAATGCAAAAAAAATCCGGTAGTTTTGAATTACAAATCCGACCAATTCAGAAACCGGCAGCCAACTTCAGAGTCGACCAAAAATCCAACAAAATATGGGCAACACTTTTCAAAGGTCGAGGAATATTTGGAGTTATCGAATTCCCTCTAACACCAACAACGGAATATTTAGGATTCCGGTCCAAAGCATATTCCAAATTAGAGCTAATATTCTACGGCAGAGAGAATTGTGATGATGGTGGCCGGCTAAAGCGGTTTGTCAAATTTAACATCGTATTTTTCTAACGTCAGAAATACGTCAGCAGATTCAAGTAAAATTGCCCCCCTCACCATTGGGCTTTTTGATTTTTCAGTCCAACTTTGAAGGCTCATAACTCAGTCATTTTGGCTCCTTTTTTGGAGCAATTTTTTTTATTTGAGCTAATTTTTCATGCTCTACACAGTGGTACAATATTTTTTTGGTTTTGGTGCCTGGTGTTTCTATAATTTGCAGATTCTCACAGATGTTGCTACTTTGTCCTCATTTTGGGAACTTTGGGAGCTCATATCTTGCTCCTACAGTAACATTTTTGTGTGCAATTTTTTTTGAAAATGCATGATTTTTTAAGTACTTCTCAATGGTATGATCATATTTATCTCATTTATCTCATTTTGTATCAAAAAGTGTACTTGACATTGTGGCCTATTTTGGCATTTGTAAGTACTAAGATCAAGTCTAGTTTGATGTTTTTGGCATCTAGCAACTGTAAACACACTAAATATAAAGTGCCAAATCAGATATTTCTTGGGGGGTTTCTTGATTGAGTGATTTGGGTGGGGTCTCTTGGTGCATTGCTTTGATCTATTTGCTTTTTCTCTCTCATTCTCATGGATCATTCTAAGGTTCCTTTGCTCACATCATATAATTATTCAACATGGCATCAAAATACATTGAATATTCTAATGATAGAAGGTCACTCTCTATATGTTGAAAATAAGGTGCCTAAACCTACAGATGCAGATAAAAAGTTAAAATGGATGATCAAACATGCCAAAGCTCTTGGGTGTCTTTGTAGACTAGTTTCTCAAGATTTTTTGTTCCAAATTGAATCATGTAAAAATTCTCATGAAGCTTGGGAAAAATTGAAAACATTGTATGGTACTACAAATGAAGTAAGAGGCTATCAAATTGATAATGATTTGATGAATCTTGATCCTAAGAACTTTGACAACATCCAAGACTACATCACTAAGGTTAATGATCTAAGAGAGCAATGTAAAGCATGTGGAATTGATAAGAAGGACATCCAGTTGGTGTACAATACAATGAACAAGCTTGGTCCTGATTATGCTTCTTTTGTTTCTAGCTTTCATACTCATATATTGACTATGGGGTCTGCATATACTACACCTTCATTTGCATCATTTTTTGAGATGTTGATACATGAGAAACAAAAGCTTATCTCCTTGGGTCTCATCAAGACTTCTAAATCTTAG